>CAUYON010089309.1:0-12107 GCA_963573935.1 Arctocebus calabarensis | reverse complement strand
ACCGTGTGAATAATTGTCATTAATTGTCCTCATATCAAACTTGAGTACATGGGATTCATGCTTCTCCATTCTTGAGATGTTTACCCAGAATAATGTGTTCTGATTTTTTTTTTTTAAGTGAAAAACTACATGGAAGGCTTTCACATACATGAAAACAATACTATTGCATTCCTGTGAGGGTGGTTTGGTATAAATAGGTATAGAGTATTCCAACCTCTATTCCAACCTTGCAGTATCCAGAAAAATGATAATATTAACCAGTATGAAAATTTCTTTTTTTTTTTTTTTTTTTCATATTTCAGGTTAGTGTGAGGGTACAAACAACTAGGTTACAATATTTGCATGTGTTCGGTAGTGACCCTCCTATGGTTGTGTCCTGCAAATTTCTAATAAATAAATTTGACTTGTACAGCTGGTTAAATTAGATTTTTTTAAATGTAATTAATGTATGAGGTCAGACAATTAAGTTTGAGAACTCGTCCTAGAAAAAGTGCTGCATACATTATTGCTGATTATCACTACTATCACCTTAAAGTACTCCCCTCAGGAAGGGCTGCAGCTATTGCATTGTATAGACCACCATTCAAAGCAATTTTGGAAACTTTGTCTGGGAAATCCATCAGAGCTGTCCTAGTACAAAGTCTGACAACTAAGTTCACAAACTTGCACTGTATGCTTATGCTGGCAGCACTGTACAAACAACTCAGTAAGGTCTCATAACCTTGGTATATCAGTGTACTGTGTTCATGTCAATGTGTGGCAGTGTCTTGTGAATGGTGCTCATTATCGTTGCATGATTTCATACACCATGTGATAACAGCTCTAATGGCCATTCCAGAAAAAGAGTTCCAAAATTGCTTTGAGAGGAGACCAGACAGTCTCCTCTGGTGTCAGTGCATAGTTTCCCAGGGCAGAAGGCACTTCAGTGGTGACCATAGTGATATACAGCAGTAAGCAGCGCTTTTCAGGTAAGTAGCACTTTTCCTAGGATGAGTTCTCAGACTTAACTGTCCTACCATTATATATCCTGTATTTGGTATTGATTCTGTAACTAGAGAGTAGATGCTATAAGGCTAGTTAAGGGAAGAGTATTTAGGACAAGTAAAAAGATGAAATTAAAATATACCTTTTAGAGCTGAGGTTTAGTGTTAGACTACTATGTATCTCAGTGATTTTCAGAAACAGCTAACTTGGTCCAAAGGTAATTTCCTTTGTTCTGTTCTGCTGTCAGTCATTTTGTGTATAAACGGCAGCTTTAACTCTTCAGTGGTGCTCTAGGGACAGAGCAGCAGAGGCAAAGCTAAAGAGTTAAATATCTATTAGACTGAGAAATAAAAATCAAATACGAGACAGCAATTTGGCAGCATCTAGGGACCTAGGGAAGTTTATACCATTGTTTCTTAGAAGTACAGATAACATTGTCTCCTGAACTGATGGAAAAGGTCGGGTACGTGTGCATCGTCTTGACTCATGCAGACATGACAGAATAAACTCACGCTTGCTTCCATCTGTTTCTTAATATCCCACTAGTAAATCTGGGATCACATTTTTGCTATTTTCTTGTATTTTATCTTTATAAAGTTATTATTTATACTGAATAAATATCTATTTAAAAAGGAAACATAACTTAGGGGGAAATCAAATAGAAATACAGTAAAGAGCTATAATGGGATTTTGAAATGTTTTAGAAATAAGTAATGTTTTCTTTCTGAGAGTAAGTTTCCTCATATGTAAAGATAGTCATAAAACACATATTTCAAGATTATTTTTAGAATTCTGTGAGATAACTTTAAATCCAGGCTCTTGAATATGATAGCTCTGTGGAACTTGTTTAGTTAGGAATACAAAGCCTCCATAGCATAATTGTATTTATCATTCATGTAGTATAAGTAGTACCACACACAGACACGCACATATTATTTTTTGCATGTGTCTATGTGTGCATCAGTTTTCAACCATGTTCTTAAGATACTTGTGGTATAATTTTGCAATTATTAATCTATAATCCATAATATAAAGACTTTGTTAATATTCACTAAAATAATTTTTCATTGGGGAAATACATTTCTGTTCATGATATGATTTGACTAGAAATTTTATGTGTATCGCTTTCCCTTTGAAGGCATCGTGGTAAAACAAACTGGAAAACTCAGAGCCTATTCACGTAGAGCAGTGTTTTCCCACCTTTTTTTTTTTTATCTCATAGCACACTTGAAGCTATAGTTCAACTTCCATGGCACACTTAAATTAGGTTGGTCAAGGAATGAGTAAAATAGAATATACTTACTGTGTTTTGAACTTCTTTCAAAAATAATTTAATTAATGGTCTTTAAAAATTTTTGTAGGACACCTAAGATCCTTTCACGGTGCATGCAGATCCTCACGCACAGACTTGGAGGATCACCCCCTCCAGGTCTGGAGCTCTGTATAGTCCGGTGTCTTCATTTATGGAGTAATCCTGCCCCAGCAGAATGGTTGACTGTTTTTCCCTTCAGAATATCACTGATTCCAGAACTGATAATCAGTGATAGATTACAGTACAATCTCTTCGTCCTTTACAGCCAGGGAAACTTCTGATTAGATTAGCATTCATTCTTAGTGGCAAATACCATGTCATAGTGGCTGTTATATGATTTTGAATTTTACAAATTCTACTCATGCCTATCTTGGAGCAGATGTTTATTCATTGTGTTTTTTAAAGTATATGACAATACAGAGTAGGGACTTCCCTGAGCTACACTTTCAAAGTTCTCCCCTTCTCCCAGATGAATCGGTGAGTGCTTGGGGGAATCTCTCATAGATTCTCTTGATCCTTCTTCCCAATAGTTTCTCCAAATAGACTACTATCCCCTCTGTGTTGAACACCAGTGCTAATCTGTAAACTCAGCAAGGCTTAGGGCCAACTGATCCCAACGGAGAGTACTAGCAAGTAAGTAGCTACTCTAAGAGTTAGTGATCCGTTTCTAGGGGAGATACACCTTTCTGTTGTTGCCAAGTTGCAGGCATCACACAGAAATACTCCTCAGTGTGATGGCCTCTGGCAAGCCTTATTAACACTTCGTAGGCAAATATAAAGGTGGTCTCAAGGCCTGAACCCCAAAGCTTCAGTCCTTACAACTTTCCACATGGCTGTACTGTGGAAGCATCGCTCACCAATGGTTTACCCCACGGTTTGCAAATATTAACCTAAAATGATATTAAACATTTTAGGTTTAAATGCTGTGTGTAGTCTGTCACAACTACTCAACTCTGCTATTGCAGCTGCAGAGCAGCCACAGACAATACGTGCATGCATGTCTGTCTGTAGAATGCGCATGCATGTTCCCTAAAACTTCACTCGGGGCACTGAATTTCATATAATTTCTCACATCACAAAGGAGTACTCTCATAGTACTGTCAATAATTTAAAAATGTAGAAATCATTCTTAGCTTACAGTCGTACCAAAACAGGTCAAAGGGAAGGTCAGATTTTGCCTGTTACTTGTGTTTGCCAAATGTTTCTATTCCAACCTTGTGGTCAGGGAAGCAAGCCTCTGTCTCAATCAGCATCCA
Organism: Arctocebus calabarensis; assembly: GCA_963573935.1. NCBI lineage: Eukaryota > Metazoa > Chordata > Mammalia > Primates > Lorisidae > Arctocebus > Arctocebus calabarensis. The sequence continues at coordinate 8,555 of CAUYON010089309.1, read as the reverse complement.
CCCTTGCAGTGAAACACCTGTCTTCCCTTCTTGCAGTTAACCTCAAACCTTCTAAACAATTCTGTTAGGAATACCCTCCCCACCAACGTCAGGGAAGGGACTTAGTTCTGTGCTTCCTCCACTCTCCTCTAGAGAAGAGGAAATGGGTTCTGCCATAAGAACAGTACATATTCTTCCTCCTATCACAATAATGCCCATCACCTCTCTTACATATCACAATAGAAAAAACCACCAGGGCGGCGCCTTTGGCTCAGTGAGTAGGGCTCTGGCCCCATATGCCGAAGGTGGCGGGTTCAAGCTCAGCCTCAGGAACTGCAGAAAAACAGAAAAATAGCCGGACGTTGTGGCAGGCGCCTGTAGTCCCAGCTACTGGGGAGGCTGAGGCAAGGGAATCACCTAAGCCCAGGAGTTGGAGGTTGCTGTGAGCTGTGTGACGCCACGGCACTCTACCGAGGCCGATGAAGTGAGACTCTGTCTCTACAAAAAAAAAAAAAGAAAAAGCCACCAAAACAGCTCATTACTTCTCAAACTCCCAAAGCAGACCCTTTATGATTTGGCCCTGGAGAATTTAGGAATTTAATAAACTTGAAGATAACTAAAACTTAGTTGTCCCTATTATTGTTACGTAATTTTAAAATCAGAAACATTGAGGCTTTTACTTTTTCTTTAAAGTAATTTTTCCCCAAGCAGAACCCTCCATTGAACTTCTAGATAGCTTAAGAGCTGTTGATGTTTTAAATAAAGAAAATAAAATCTCATTCATTCCTTTACTGTCTCTAAAAATCATAGAAATCAAATTATCTGGGAGCCACTTGCCATCTGCATGATCAGTGCCAAGCTCAGATGACTACCTGCAGGAGTCTACTTCTGCAACCAGTGAGGCAGCTGCTGGTATCACTAGGCTCTCCTGATAATCTAATAGGTCTCCTGTAAGGCAAAACAATGACCAGGGGGCCAGAGTTAAAGCACTGATCAGGTTGTTCATCAAAACTACATCTGTACAAGCTTCAGCAGTCAAAGATTACCATCAGTACTAGTTATCATCAGGATGATCCTTTCCTAAGATTTCCACGGACATTTAAAAGATTCAAGGCTAGAGAACATTTGGTGTAACAAAATTGGGTATGAGTTTACACACAAATCTCACCTGTTATTTCTTCTCTCTGAAGCTGATAGCCACTGGCTGCTAACTGGTGCAACAGAACCTTTACCGGGTTCTGAGGGCTTCCTCACCCTCCTACAATTCCTGACGGTCTGAAATATTGCATTAGAAGTGTAAAAAAACCTGACCTACCGTCATTACTAGAGGTGTGTTTATACATATTTGGTTAGAAACAGACCATTCTGTACCCCCACATTCATGTTACTAGTAAAAGCTGAAGACCTTCCCCAGTAATGCACCCGCACATTATGATAATTTTGTGTATCTTATCTGATTTACTGTGTGTGTAGATCAGTGTTATCGGTTTCTAAGTTATGAAAGATTTAAGGATGTAAACTTGTTATTTATTAGCCCGTCTACTTATGGATAGATGAAATATTTGATACCATTAGATTTGACTATTATAGAAGATCCACAGTTACAAAACGACATGCTGGCAAATGCAACTGGTTTGTTGTTGTTGTTGTTGCCAAATGGGAGGTAAAATTTTGCTTATTTGCATTTTCTAAATTTTCACAATAATCCTATAAGGGCTATTTTTATTTTTACAAATAACTTTTAAGTCTTTGAGTAATTATCATGATTATTTTTTATAAAAGAGGAAAACAGCTCAGAAGAGAAAAAAACCTCAGTAGCAGAATGAGCAGGCCCTGGTTTCTCAAATTCCCAAGTTAATATTTTTTGGTCTCCATCACACTTTCTAATATAATAATTGCCAAGACAAATTGTTATGCCTCTACAGAATTTAATAAGGACACTTAAATGAGGGTCATGAAAATAAGGAACTAATTACCTGACATGGACACACTTAGAGTAATTTTCTTTTCCTTTGGAACCTTCAGTCCATTTGCAATTTACCTGACTGATCCTTCTTTCTTGCATTCCAAGAATATAATTTAAGCACTCCGCTAAAAGTAAGGAGTTTGCTTAAGGAATGGTTTTGTGGTTCACGTGTCACTCTCTAATGATTTATCCCTAGCCCCAATCTTTTTTCAGGTTTGCTTTTGGGGAACATGCCTCTCTCTGCTTCTAATTTAGATGTAAGCTTCTTCCTTGCTTAGGATTTTATCAGGGAGAAACCAACTCCCACATACATGTCATAAAATAAACAAAGCAGTTGGTTTTTAAATACTTTATTATCCTGAAATTAGTATCCTTAGTAGATGAATATAATCAGGCTAAGCAATCTGGTTTGGCTACCCGAGAAATTAAACATTTCTCAATCTTTACAAAACAGTGTGTATAGTATGTAGAGCAGAAGAATTTCTATTTTCACATAAGAGTTACCACAAGCAGTGGGGTACATTTTAAAGGCTTTCAAAGCTGCTCTACAGCCTCTAAACTGTAGAAAGGCGATGAAAGGACACTCAGGAAGAAATTTCAAGGCAACTGCAATCAAATGTCTAAAGAACTACAGATACAGAAAGGCATTTATGAAAACTCAAATTTGCTTCAAAACCTAGGATATTGAAATACAATTTAAATTTTCTTAACTTAGAAGTAAATCACATTCATTTAATAATAAAGTTACCTCTACATTGATGCCCAGCCCAATTATTTGTAGCCTTATCAGAAACCTTTGTATTAATTAGTCGGTTGTTTTATTTCCTACCATGTTGCATAAAATTTAACAACCCACTTTTATGATCAAATGACATTTGTGTGTACAGTCACAGATCAACAGAGAGGTAAATCTGAATTTCTGAATTAAGAATGAAGAAAGGTGTTGAATGACTTTGCTTTAAACAAAAACCTCACAACCTTACAAATACAGAACAATGCTTTTGTAACAAGCATGAAGTTAATATAAAAATATTAGTACTTTAAGACCAAATTCAACAGGCTTGACCTTTTGAGAAAAGAACTTATTTTAGTTCGTTAAAGTATATCTTACAGCTGAGACGATGTGTCCAGCGCTGATTCCAAACATATCCAGCAATTCACTAGGCTTCCCACTTTGAGGCATGCCTGACACTGCCAGCTGATGAACAAGGATGTCAGGCTCCCTGGAGACAGCTGCACAAACAGCTTCTCCAATGCCACCTTCTCTGTGGTGATCCTCCACTGTGACAACACGACCGCCTGTGGCTTTTGCACTGGAGATAATGGTAGCAGCATCCAGGGGTTTAATAGTAAATGGGTCGACCACACGGATAGCAATACCTTCTTGAGAAAGACTGTCAGCAGCTGCTAAGGCTTCATGTAGAGTAATTCCAGCTCCAATAACTGTGACCTTGTCATTGTCACTGTGACGGACCACTTTGGCCTGTCCAATCTCAAACTTTTCTTGTGGTGTATAAATAACTTCAGTTTCTGGTTGGCTGGTCCGAATGAAGCACATTCCCTTGGTGTTAGCAGCTAGATAAACAGCATGCTCTGTGGAGATGGCATCACTTGGATAGAAAATCGTGCAATTGGGAATGCTTCGGAACATGGCTAGATCCTCCAGGGCCATCTGGGAGGGCCCATCTTCACCTGTGGATACACCACAGTGAGAACCAATAAGGTTGATATTGGTTTGAGAGATGGCTCCCATTCGGATCTGATCAAATGCGCGAGTGAAAAAGGCCGAGAAAGTATTAGCAAAAACAATGGTTCGATCCCGTGCAGCACAGCCCAGCGCCACACTCACCATGTTTTGCTCAGGAATGAAACACTCGATGAAACGCTCAGGGTGTTCCTTCTTGAATATTTCAGAAAAGGTGGGGTTCTTTGTGTCACTATCCAGAACAATAACTCTTTCGTTTTCATGGCCCAGTTTAGCCAGAGCCAAACCATAGGCTTTCTGAGTAGCTACCTTGTCGCCAATTTTGTAAGCAGGTGGAGAGCTCATTTTTATATTTGTTATGCTGATTTGAGGTGAGTCTTCCACAGGGGGTTTCGATATGGGATTCCCCTGGGTCTGTATCTGACTTTGAATTAATTTGATAATTGCATCTGCTCTTTCTTTCGGCACTGGCTTTCCGTGCCAATTTTCCGCATCTTCAATGTTTGGAATGCCTCGACCCTTGAAGGTCTTGGCAACTATAGCAGTGGGCTTGTTCTTCACTTGCGCTGCCTGTGAAAAGGCTTGGCACAAAGCCTCCACATCGTGGCCGTCCACTAAGTAAGTATTCCAGCCAAAGGCTTCACAGCGATTCTGATAGATGTCTGTGCAGTGCTCAAGCGGCGCGGCGCCACTCTGTCCCAAGCGGTTCACGTCGAAGACCGCCACGAGATTGTCCAAACTGTAGTGGGAAGCAAAGGCCAGAGCCTCCCAGACGGAGCCTTCCGAGGACTCACCGTCGCCCATGAGGCAGAACACGCGGTAGCTGGCCTTGTCGAAGTACTTGCCGGTGTACGCCATGCCACATGCCGCGCCCAGGCCTTGCCCCAGGGAGCCGGTCGCCACGTCAACAAACGGCAGTCGCGGGGTGGGATGTCCCTCCAAGTCGCAGTGGATTTTCCTCAAGTTCAGCAAGTCGGACTCGCTGATGTCGCCTACCTCTGCCCACGCGGCATAGAGGACGGGGGCGGCGTGGCCCTTGGAGAGGACGAAGCGGTCGTTGTCCGGGTGCTGTGGGTCCGTCCGCTTATACCGCATCGTGTGGAAGAAGAGGACGGACATGATCTCTGCAGCACTGCAGCATGACGTGGGGTGGCCGGAGCTGGAGGCACACGTGGCCCTAATGGAGTGGATCCGCAGGCGGTTGGCCGCGTCCCGCAGAGCCTGCAGGGTCTCCGCGTCGGGTTTGGCCTCATCCGCCATGGCGCAGCAGCTGACGGTTCCCTCAGAAACGGGACCGGACAAGACACTCACCCCTCCCCCCCACCCAACAAAGGCCACATCACGTGGGCCGAATGCGCATGCTCAGGGTTTCATAGGGCTCCTTAGGAGCAAAGAGAAGGGCAGAGGCCAGGCCACTAGCGCCCTCGCGCGGAAGCCATGGGTGCCGCTGAGCTCCCTCTCCGCGAGGGCCATGTCCTCCCTGTTGCCACCCCCGACTGAATAGATTTTTAATAGTGTTTACTTTGCCGCTTGTATGTTCATCCTTGTTAAAAATAAATTGTTTATACCATTCCTTGTGTTATAAATTCAGAAAGGGACATTTTTATTCCTTGTATTATAGGTAACTACTTGTAATTTTTTATGCATTAACACTATATCCGTGACACTTTCACTACATCAGAACATTAATTTAAAAAAAAAGATTCAAGGTAACTTTTATTCTACCCAATATGATGAAACTAATCTCCATTTTCTCAGAGCAACTAAAAACTTTGAACCTCAGACTTAGAAATACAGTGATATGTGGAAAATTAACAGGAATACTTTTAAAACCACTCAATGGCAGAATACCTAGAACTGCAATTTTTCTAGTGTATTCTAAAGTATTGTATGAAAATAATTAGAGGCCATTAGGCGGAAGCAGCTCCAGTTCCACGGGTTCCTAAGTAAAGGGAAACTTAACTCAATGTAAATGATAAAATGAAAACTTAAGCTTTGCCAGTCAGAATTCACCACTAACTAGGGACTTTACGTTGGAGTGACTAAAACAAAGCGCTGGCTCCATTTCCACCAATCAAAAGCCTCCTTGGGCCCCTTCAATGGGAGCTGCCAATAAAAGACTGAATGTTCAAATAAGCTCTTTAATATAATGTGCCTCAGTTTGTCTTCAAAGGACTGTTACTACAAGTAACTTCTAAAAGAAAATGTGTGCCAGTGAACACTCCTAGCAGGCAAACAGTATAGCTTGTCATTAAAACAACAAAATCCCAAAACACCATGGCAGTATATCATACTATGCCACTTTCAATGCTAAACATCTTAGTTCTTAAGTAGTGATTCTTAACCTTGACATCACATTAAAATGAAGACACTTAAAAACAATGAATACCTGGGTTCCTCCCTAGATAAATTGAATTTTAATTTATGGGAGATTCTAATTTTAAAGTGGATCCTTTAATTTTAATGTGTATCAAAGTTAACAACATACAATCTGAAGATAGTATTAGGCTATGTTATTATCAGAACATTAATTCAAAAGGGGAAAGATCCAAGGTAACTTTTGTTTTACCCAATATGGTGAAAATAATCTCAGTTGTCTCAGAGCAACTAAAAATTCTGAACCTCAGACTTGCAAATACAAATACAGGAATTTGAGGAAAATTTACAGGAAGAATACTTCTAAAACCACTCAGTGACAGAATACCTAGAATGTCACTTTTTAATTTGTGGGTGTTCTCAACATTAGTTGTAGTTTAGAATCATCTGGGGAGTTTTTTCAAAATCTCATGTTTAGGCCACACCCCCAAACTAATTAAGTCAGAATTTCTGAGCAGTGGTTGTAGGTATAGGTGATTTTTAAATTTCCCCCAGACGATTTCAATGTTCAGTCAGGATTGTGAACAACTAACTCGGGGAGTATTTCTGCTCTTTAAATTACATTTATTGTCATGCATTACATCTCAGAAAAATATTTGAACATTATTTGCTGTTTCAACTAGTTTTAGCATTTTAATTGTTTAAGGACACATGTCAAATGAGTGGTAATGGCATGACAGTAGTAAGATTTCAAGACTTGTTGAAGGAATGCTGGAGTTGGACAAGTTCTTAAGAGGTTGGCTTGTATCATCACTCCCCTTGCCCTCTGCCCATTAACGTCTGCTTATCCTCTTAGACAAATAAAGGGAGAGAAAGGAAAAGCAGATCAGATTAGGACTGGGAATAAAGAAGATGAGAATTAGAGAAAAAAAATAGTGTCATAAGAACAAACTGCTAGGCGCTGACAGATGGTTGACTATTATTTTGTCTAAAGAGAGCTCTAATAAATCTACACAACTGATAAACATGATAGCATAAAAATGATCTATGCGTTAGTGTTCACATGAGAAAAAGAAGAAATAGGAAATATTCAACATTTCTAAGTCCCCAAATTCTTCCACTCATTTAAACTATTGCCCAATTATTTCCTAAAGTATTAAATAGCACATGTCTAATGCTAGTAAAGGTCAATTTTGTTAAGAAAAGAATGTGGTCTTGGAGATTTAATAGCCTAGATAGTGAGTATGAATTTTCCTTTGTCATTTTGTTAGATTGTGTGGATTTATTATACTACTCAGAAAATAATAGTTGGTTAATTATTTTTAAAATATTATAAAGTGCTCTGAATTTTTTAAAGGGATGTCTGGAAAGTTTTATAAAGGACATCTGGACAGTTTTATATGTCTATACATAAATTATTAATAGTTATTTTCTTTAAGCATTTTAGTCCTTTAATATATATTTTAAAATATATAATTGAAAGCAACTATTTACATACAGAATGAGCATCCCAAATCTGAAAACTTGAAACCCAAAATGCTCCAAAATCTGAAACTTTTTGAGCACCCACATGTTGAACAAAGGACATGCTCACTGGAGCATTTCAGATTTTTGCATTTAGGATACTCAACTGGCAAGTAGAATGCAAATATTATGAAATCCAAAATAATTCCAAATGTGAAACACTTCTGGTCCCTAGCACTTAAAATAAAGAATATTCACCTTGTATGAAGAATACATTATTTGCTAATGCAAACTCACCCAGTGTGGCTCTGAATACAATTCAGTCAAATAAATCAAACACAGGCATGACACCACCTTCTATCACTCCTATTTAAAAGAGGTTATTACTGACAAAAGGCCAGTCAAGAATTTTGAGTCATCATGCCAAAAATTTTGTTGTCTTGAAAAAGTTCATTATTAATTTAGAAGTCATTTTGGAAGCCATTCAGAAGTTTTCTGCAAATAGGAAAAATTTATTCTTTTTAAATTTTGGTTTCTCCACATGAAGTAGGGATTGCAAATTCAAGTGCTTACTGGACACTTAGGGAGGTAACATGAGTGCCAAATGGCAGGTATAATGTAAAGGGGCTGGAGGGGCCAATGGCAAACTGGAGAATATAAACTCCCCGAAGGCATTCAAAATCCAAAAATTTGGGCTCGGCGCCTGTGGTCAACAGGCTAAGGCGCCAGCCACGAGACCTGAGCTGGCGGGTTTGAATCTAACCTGGGCTGCCAAACAACAATGACCACTGCAACCAAACATTGACCGGGCGTTCTGGCAGGCGCCTATAGTCCCAGCTACTTGGGAGGCAGAGGCATGAGACTCACTTGAGCCCAGGAATTGGAGGTTGCTGTGAGCTGTGATGCCACAGCATTCTATACAGGGTGACAGTTTGAGGCTCTGTCTCAAAAAAAAAAAAAAGAAAATAAAAAACTCAAAAATTTGTAACGCTTTGTTAGACAAAAAAAAAAAAAAAAAAAAAAAAAATTTTACGTTTGCCGGCAATTTTTTGCCGTGGGTTTTTGTTTTAAAAAAATTTTTTTGGGTGTCTTTTGTTTTAATTTTTTTAACTATAATTTTTTTTT
>CAUYON010089307.1:0-49004 GCA_963573935.1 Arctocebus calabarensis | reverse complement strand
AGGATGGGTGGAGGGGGGGTAATTGGTGGGTCCACACCTACGGTTCATCTTAGAAGGGACAGGTGAAACTTACTAAATGTAGAATATAAATGTCTGAACACAATAACTAAGAAAATGCCATGAAGGCTATGTTAATCAGTTCGATGAAAATACTTCCAATTGTATATAAAACCAGCACATTGTATCCCATGATTACATTAATGTACACTGCTATGATTTAATAAAAATAAATAAATAAACAAATAAATAATGAAATTAAAAGTTATTCTAACTACATTCCATGTGTTCAAAAAGTTAGGTAGGTATTTAAAAATCCAAATTGAACTTCTTTTTTTTTTTTTTTTTTTTTTTATTTTAAGGGTGAACACTACAATATGTGAGGTTAAAAACACACTGAATGAATTACCAGATTAAACATTGGAGAAGAAACGGTTAATGAACTTGAAGATACAGCAATAGAAGCAATTGGAAATCAAGCACAGGCAGAAAAAATAATCACAGTAAATAATGTATCTGTGAGCTATAGAACACCTCCAATATGTGAAATTGGAAAAAGAGAAGAAAATAAAACTGGCCCAAAACTGTCTAAATTTGATGAAATTTACAAACTACACATTTACTAGCTCAATGAACCCCAAGCACAGACAATAAGAAGACAACTACACCAGAGCACATCATGATAAAATTAGTTACAATCACTGATAAAGGGAAAACGCCTAAAGACAGAGAAAAACAGAGGTCCTAAAAATAAGAATAATAGGATGGAGCATGGTGGGTCACACCTTTAATCCCAGCACTCTTGGAGGCTGAGGCTAGAGGATTCCTTCAGCTCAGGAGTTGGTGACCAGGCTGAGCAATAGTGAGCCCATCTGTACTAAAAATAGAAAAAATAGCTGAATGTGGAGGCCATAGTCTCAGCTACTTGTTAGGCTGAGGCCAAGGCACTCTAGCCCAGGGCCACAGAAAGAATCTGTCAAAAGGAAGAAAGAAGAAGAATGATGCAAAGTTCTCTCCTAAAAACCTGAAACAGAGAGAGAGAGAGTATGGTGAAGGAACAGCTCCAGGGTCCTGAAATTTAAAAAGAAAAAATATATACGTGTATGTATATAGCAAGAATAATACTCTAGCCTGAGAAAATATCTACGAAACTAATCAGAAATGCCTTTCAGATGTTCATAGTGTGTGGGAATAATTGATCTGCAGCAGATTTGCACTGTAAGAAATGTTGAAGGATCTCAAGAATGAAAGAAAAAGTATCCAATGTACTCAGCTTCCCCATATTTTAATTGTGGTTTGGAGCAATTATTCTCAAGTATAGTTTAAAACTAATAACATCAGTATCATCTGGTAATTTGTTAGAAATTAAATAACAATTTTAGATCCTACCATGGAAATATTCAATCAAAAGCATTAGCAGAGAGGAAGCAAAAATATAATATTCTGTGTTTTTACAACAGCTTCAGGTCATTCTGATGCATGCTAAAGTTTAAGAACCAATCAAAAGATTTACTTCTGATAAGAGGAGCCAGAAGAATCAGGTTCTGGTCCCAGATTACCTGCAAAATTATGGTGTGGTCTTGAGACTCCTTCTCCTTGCATCTCAGTTTAGTCACTAGTTAAAGATTATGCAAATCAGTGTATTAGTAAGGGTTCTTCAGGAAAAACAACCAATAAGGTGCATGCATGTACATATTTGCATGTTTGTGTGTGTATATATAAATTTGTATGTACATTTGTGTGATACATACGTGTGTGTGTGTGTGTGTGTACACATATGAAGAGAAAGCAAGAGAGAGGAGATTCATTTTAAGGAATTGGTTCAGGCAATTGTGGAGGTTGGCAAGTCTAAAATACGTATGGCAAGTATGCAGGGGCATGCTGGAGGTCCAGGGAATAGCTAATGCTGCAGCTTGAGTCTTAGGCCAATCAGGAGACAGAATTCCATCTTCCTGGGGGGATTTCAGTCTCTTTTCTTTTAAGGCCTTCAACTGATTGAATGAGGCCCACCAACATTACAGAGAGCTATGATTTAAGCTTTCATAGCTATGAAAGTCTATGATTTAAGTGTTAATCTTAGCTAAAAATAAGCAGAAGCAATTGAGACAAATGTTTGACCAAATACATATCTGGGTACCAAGGCATAGTCAAATTGACATAAAATGGCAATAATCACGGGACCCGTTGTATGAATGAATGAAGCATAATGCTGGAACTTAGCATCAAAAACAAACAAAAGTTCAATGGCTAAGGCAGAATGAGCCACTGGAATTTCTTATAATCAATGCCTACCTGTTTCCACGCCACCATTTTCCATCACTAAGCACCAAGCAGCTCAGTAAAATCTACCAAGACCTACTGATTCACCATTCAAAAACCACACAAACACCCGGATGGTGTGGTTGCTTCTCACACACTAACTGATGTAAAAAGACATTGCCAGGAAAGTTTCTGAAGCCATTTCCATTACTTTAATTAAAGAAAAAAAAAATAAAACCTGTAATTGATTTGTCACTTGCCTAAAAGTATAACAGATCCATGCTCCAAATGCTTTCCCTCACAGGAGTATATTTATTAGATAGAGCTACCTAATTTATTCATAGCCTTTTTAGGTTTTGCCATGATAAATTTTTTGAAAATCTATTTTATAAATAAAAAAGGCCTTTGCAATCAGATTCTGCAAAGGCAGAATTTTACTTAATCCGTGTATGGATTAATTTTACTTAATCCATATATGGATTATATATTTCAAATAAATGGCATAAAACTCAGCAAAATTTTAAAACAATGATGTGACATTTCTCAATAGTATAGAACATGCCAAAATTACAAACCCTTACTTTAAGTCAAACATTCTATATGCAATAATCAATTATTATAAAATTAAATAATATACATTTCTGCAATAAAACTTCCTGTACTTGCATATTTAAATCATTCTGCCCATTTTGTTTAAACAAATAGAAAAAAAAACACTAAACGATCTGAAAATATTCATAGAAAAATAAAATCCTTCTGCCCAGTCATTAACTCTGTAATGCCTTTTACATGAGAATTCAAAGCACTTTAGAAATTAATCAGAAGCCTAATTAAAAAGTAGGCTGATGGAAACATTTTTAGATGTAACAATAATTTATTTGTGTTTGGAAGATTTTTTTAACTAAAGGGTAGTTGAACCCTTGTTAGATAATAAAGTTAATAAAATTTTGCCACAATCTTTCTTGTATTTCTCTAAGAGTGATGCATATAGGGACCCTGTATACACAATTTAAGAGATGTGATCTATATATTACTTTTCAAAGCTGAATTGAATTTTGGTAGCAATGTGTAGTGGTAGTATGGTGTTCCCTCAAAAAATGGAATTAATCAAATGAGTGCAAACATCACTATGCTGCAGACAGGACAGTCAAAGAAAATGGTGAGAGCACAGTTGTCATCCAAGGAGCATAAGATCATTTGAAATAGTATTTGAAATTCTAGAATGTTGTGGAAGTATAAATACTATTGAAGCATGAGTGAGCAATGGAATCTCCAACTCACCCACACTGGCATGCATTTGTGGTTAAGTTAGAGATTCACAGTGCTATGGAACAGCATGTTCAGCTAAGTGGACATGTTGGTCTATGTTGTTCAAGCAGTAGTTTGCAGTATTCACAAGTGTCTTATGGTAACCACTTTGACCACATCTGGTAATTAAAGAAGCAAACTTTGACTTGTATCCATCTTTTGTTGTCAGTATATATTGAGTATTACAATATTAATACATACAGTTTTTTCCTTTCTTAAAATGTGTATACTTTTTTGTCACCCTGCGTATTATCTCTCACCATACACCTATAGTGTGCACTCTTTTTCTTTTATTACAGATGAAGGAACAGAAATTTAGACAGCGCATGTGATGTTAAGGTCACACAATCAGTAACTACAGAAGTCTGGACTTGAACCCAAGTTTAACTATAGAGTCTCTGGTCCTGGTCCTGCCAAATGCCAGCATTCTGAATAAACAGATTACTCACATCGGAGGACGAAGGGGACCAGGAAGGAAGAGATGAGTGGGACTAGATCAAGATGGATAAGGAACATATGGATCCAACTTACCTGTCACCTCATACTTTCTTGAAATAACAGAAAATAAAATTTAAATAAAATAAGCTTGCAGGGATTCTGTTTCTGGGATGACAAGATGAGGAGCTCTGCATTCCTCAATGATATAAGCAAAGATGTTGAAACTACAAAGTTAAAAAAATTTAGTCTCTGGAAAATGATTTGAGGACATGCAGAAACACTTATGCAAGAAAAAAATAGTGTTTCTGCAAGTAATGCAGAAACACTTATGCAAGAAAAAAATAGAAGTTCTTCCCTGATTATTACACAGAGAGACTATGGCATTTGAGCCATGACCCTCTCTTCACCCACAAAACTCATCTTGGTAAAGGCTCCATTCCAGGTGAATGTGACCAAGAGGATGGGAGCCCCTCTTGTTTCAGCTCCCAATCAAGTTCTACCATACCTTGCTAAGAGGCATAGGACCTCATTATTTCTCATCTACTCCAAATAGAAGCTGAAGAGTTTAAATAATGGTGAGGTCTAGCCAAGAGGTGAGGGCTCATTTTTCTACCGAACCACTACCAAGTTGATGGAGGCTCTACCCTGGGTAATGCAAGCTGTGAATACTGGGACATTTATGATCTTGACTCTGGCTTGTTCTTAGAGCAGAAGTTCAATGCTGGGAGAGGCAAGCCAAGAAAAACAAAGGATATTGTTCTTCCCTGAGCCCAGAGTAGTGGCTCATAGAGTTTTCCTAGAACAAAGATAGTTCAAAAGAAGAAAGATCTCATAGGTCTGCTGTAAAGAACTATCTATATTTGAAACAGGGACTAGGGAAGGACACACTTAAGAGTACCTTTAAAAATAGCTTCTAGTAAGATCAACGAGCTAAAAATTTGTCATTCAGTTTTAAGAACAACTTACAGAAATATACAACTAAAAAAAGCCTCCCCACACACATATACACAAACCTCAAGGACAGACCTCAAAAATTACCATTGTTTGTATTTAACTAAATCAGACTGCTGAACAGTTTATGCCTTAAACTATTCAAAATAATAGAGCAACCAACTAGCATTACTGGAGTCTATTGAGCAGAGCATAATTCTAAATAAAGCAGGTGGCTTAACAGTCAAAGACAGCCCTGGTAAAATCATTATCATCCAGGGTGGATATACTATGGCCATAACTGAATTCTCAGAGAAGTGACACCAAAGTTTTCACACTGCAAGGGCAATTCACTGTACTAAAGTATCCTTGTCATCATGAAACAAATATCCATGTAAGCAACCATAAAACCATGCTCCAGAGAGAAGAGAGTGTAAGCAAGATCTAGAGTTGTTACAATATTTTATGCAAATTTCTGGTAAATAGCAAAAGAACGTTTGAGACCTGAGATATATGAGCCATACACACACAAGCAGGCAACATAAATTGCCTGCGAGAGGCCAACATATTAGATTTACAGACAAAAACTTGAAAGTCGCCATAATAAATATGCTCAAAGAACTAAAGTAAATCAATCTTAAGGGGGTAAGGAAAGGTATACAAAACATTGTTTTATCAAATAGAGAAAAGCAATACAGATATAGAAATTATTAAAAGTGCCAAATGTAAATTCTGTATTTGAAAACTGTAATGACTGAAATAAAAAAAAAAAATTCACTGGAGAGCACAATAGTGTATTTAAATTGGAAGAAGAAAGAATCAGCAAACTTGACTACAGATTGATAAATATTATGGAATCCAAAGAATGCAAAGAAAATGAAATAAAGAAAAATGAACAGATCCTCAGAGAAATATAAGGCACTTTTAAATGCAGCAACACTTGTGTAATTGAAATACCAAAAGGAGAGAAAGAAAGAAGAAATGAGCAAAAAAATAAAAAAATAAAAAAAGAGAGAGAGAAATAATGGCTGAAGGTTTCAAAATTTTACTGAAAGACATTAATCTACACACTCATGATCTCAACAAACTCCAAATGAAATAAATGTAAAAGATGCATACCCAGGTACATCATAGTAAAACTACTGAAAGATACAAGCAATGAGGACATTTTAAAGTCAGCAAAAGAAAAATGATTTGTCACATACAAGGAACCTTCAATAAGATTTATAGCCAACTTCTCAATATGAAGAAATTGAAGGTATGGATAACAGAATTAAAGTTTTCAAAGAAAAAATAACTGAAAACCCAGAATATTATATCCAACGAACATATTGTGATGATAAAGGCAAAATAAGACATTTACTAGATAAATAAAAACTGAGAAAATCTGTTACTAGCTTATCAATCTTCTAGGAAATACTAAAAGAAATTCTTTTGGCTGAAAGCAAGTAAATAGATAAAGAAATTGGAATCCATAGAGAAAAACAAAGAACACCAATAACACTAGTTATATAATTAAAAGAAGCAGTACAAATGAATATTTTTACTGTTTTCATGCTTAACTGACTTAAAAAACACATGCATAAAATGATCTGTATACAATTGCATAATTGAAAATTAATGTATAAAATAATATGTATATAATAGCATTGTTGAGTTCATAATACATAGATATTTTACTTGACAATAACAGCACAAAGGAGGCAAGTGGGAGAAGAATTGTACTGGAGTAAGGAAATGACACAAGATCATTACTCAAACTCACAGGAACAAATGCATAGAAGCAGAAATAGAAAACAAGAAGGTAAATTTAACAATATAACAAACTTTAAAATGTATACTCACTTTCCTTTTTTCTTCAACTTATGTAAGAGTCAGAAAGTAATAATTATAAAAATTATTGCTGGCTCTAAAATATGTATATATAAGAATACAGACACAAAGAGAAAGAATAGAACTATATAGAAGTATATATAAATAGATACAGAAATGTATATCTGTACTACATGTATATTCTGATAAGATATATAGGGTAAGAACTAGTGAAGCTACTAAGAAAATTAAAAGAATAGAAAAAAAATCACTAACAGTTAAAATATTCTACTACAATATATTCACTTAATGCAAAAGAAAACAAGAAAAGAGAAATAGGAACACACACACACACACACAAAAAAAAAACATGGAAAAGAGTAACCAAAATGAATGACAGATGTAATTTCAACTTTATCAAAAATAAGATTAAATATGAAGGAGTAAGCCATTTCAGACAAAAGGCAGTGATTGTCAGATTGAACAAAAAAACAAGATCTACCTATAGATCTATCTATATTATCTACCTATAATCTTCCTATTATTTGTGGAAGATTGACTTTATATTCAATGATACAAATCAGTGAAAGTAATAGGATGAAAAAAAGATTTATCAGGCAAACACATGAGAAATCTTATTATATGCTGTACTGATATCAAACAAATAGACTTTAAAATGTGTTGCTTTTTCTAAATCTCAGTATTTATTTTTTCAAAAATAGGAAACAATAGGGACAGGGCCACAGATGAGAATTCTTAGCATGTGCTATCGAGTGGTTACGAGAATCACAGTAGGTGTGTTATAAATTAAAAAAGCTATGACGTATTAAGGCAATATGTTAATAGTATTGGTAAAGTGTACAGTTTAAAACTCTTCCATAAACAGAAAAATATGTGAGAAGTAGCTTATTATAATCCCCTGCTGTAATAAGGTAAGCCTTAACAGGGATGAAATATGTGCCTCCTTACATTGTCTAAGATTCATTTAAGAACGTGTGGGATGATGAATGTGATATCTAAGAATCAGTTCCTCTCAAGTTTGTAGGGTAACTAAACCAATTGAAAAACCTAATTCAGACTTGATCAAAATTTGGATTTTTAAAATAATTCTTGAAAGTAGTTACTGTGTTCCTCTGAACTATGAATGTGAAAATGTTCAAGATTTCACATTATTTGTTCATTCATTCAGTTCATTCAAATATTGCTTGAAATTTTATTATATGCTGTGGCAGGTACAGAGCTATATTAAATGGGATCCTTACTTTGGATGAGTTCAGAAGTGATCAACACTTACAGTTAAACTTATTAAATGACGGAATATGGTGTGTATTAGAATAATGATTATTGTTTGAGTCTAACAGACTAACAAACACATTGCTATACAGGGAGGTAGGTACCCTTCATAATCATTGAAGCATATTTTTCCTCAATAACCCACAAGTATATTCAGTTGCTTTATTATTCTACTTCACAATTTCATTGATATTAATAAGAAATATCAATACTTTGACTAACTGTGAATGGCCTCTATTGATATTTTGATGTTTTCTTGGCAGAGTGTTAATGCTAACAAAGATAGCTTTCCATGTAGCCATAGCTCAAAGAAACAAAGAGAGACCTCCTTTTTGCTACAGCAAATTAAGGAGCTGCGTAATCTTGAGAATCAAAGTGGGTGAGAAAATTACATACTTGAAAAAGTAATTAATTAGTGGGAGAAATTAGACTCCAACTTCCTTCCAATGAAGCTACATTAAATACTTAAAAATAATGCAGAAATTTTCTTTCACATTTTTGTTCACGTATGAACATATATTATTATTGGGCTCAAAGATTTATGCAACAACATTCAGGCATTCAAAAACATAGTTTATTTTTTGTGTAGCTGCTATAAATTTCTTTACATTTACACACTTTTCAGTATAGTTGAAAAAGATTCTAAATTTTAGTCCACTTTGGTAAATACTATGGATGCAATAATTTAAATAAGTTTAAGTCCTGTTAAGTAAATGCTCTTTAAATAAAAATGCTCAGAGTCCTTCTGCTGCTTCTTTCTAAGACAGTATCCAGGTGTGCTGGAGGGGGGTGTGCAAAAAAGGAAGCTGGTGCCTGTATATAAATAAGGTATCTTCAGAGTGACCTTTGGATTCAACTGAGGAATGATTAGTCTGGGCTTCCCGCTAAACTTCCGCCCATTGCAATTTGGGTTGACACCTCTGAAGACTGCAGCAGGTACAAATCTGGTCTGTCCTTTATTTCCTTTAGCTTGACAGTGCCTGGCAGTCCTTCACTGGTTTATCTGGTCTCATCCAGCTCTTCTTTGTTCTGGGAAGTCTTCTGAGATCTGAAGATCATGTGATGTCAGCTTAGGGAGTCAGCCCATTCTGAAGTTCTTTATCATAAAAACCTCTGGGAAAACTCTCCAGATTTTATTTGTTTGTTTGCTTGTTATTTAGAAACAGAGTCTCACCCTTGGTGTCATAGCTCACAGCAGTCTCAAACTTAACCTATCCTCTTGCCTCAGCCTCCCCAACAGCTGGGACTACAGGCACCTGCCACAACACCTGGCTATTTATTAATTTTTTATTTTTAGAGACGGGTCTCGCTCTTGGTCAGGCTGGTATGGAACTCATGAGCCCAAGCAATCCACCCACCTTGGCCTCCCAGAATGTTAGGATTGTGGGAGTGAGCCACCATACCTGGCAATTCTTCAGATTTTAAAACTTTTAAAATTGAACACAGTAATAGTTTAAAGAAATGTATATAAAACACAAATAGTTTGATGCATAATTTTAAGACAAAGAACAATGTAACCACCACTCAAATCAAAAGCCAGAACATTTCCAGTGCATGGAAAGCCCCTGCATCCCCAAATCGCCTTTCTCCTCCATTCCCCTGGAATATTCAGGATCCTGACAATTGTGGCTATTAATTTATTGTTTTGCTACACAGATTTATCATTGAAATACACATTCCTAAACAATTTAATTTATAGTTTCATTTTTCCTATCTTTAAAATGTATACCAAAAAAACATAAGTAAACAATGTGTCTTGCTTCTTAGTACTTATATTTGCAAAATTCATCTATTTTTTACACATAGCTGTAGTTTACTTTTTGTTTTTCACTGGATTTTATCCCATTGTACGTATGTGTCCAATATACCTTTACAGTTGTTTTACTGTATTTCATTGTATGAATATGTTAAGCTATTTTAGCTTTTGATGGCTTTTTTTCTAATTTTTGACTATTATAAATGATGCTGCTGAAAATACTCTGTGAATCATAAATGGAATGTTTTGGAATGTGTCCTCATCACAGGGGAAAGAAATGAACAGAAGTGTTGAACCCGGATGCTGTCTCTGCTTAAAATTTGTGCTGTATTCATTTCACCTCAAAGCTAATGCCACAGATATCCCAAAGTCCTAAATATTAAGGTAGGCCTCTTGATCCTAACACTCAGCTTGTTTAAATTATCTTCTCTTCTAGGTAATTATCTCACTGCTTTGCTTCTCTTCTCTTGGTCTCCCTTATGCAAATTATCCTGCACAGCCACCCCAAACTGTGTGGCCTTAGTCTTATGTGGAGCTTCTACTTTTGGGAGCTTGTGTAGGGGCCAAGAAAAACACTCCTTTCACATTCTAAAGGTTTGTTGAAAATGAACTCACAAAAGGTATATTAATAAGATAAAAGACATGCAAAATTGGTTCATATACATGGATATACATGAGTCATGCAAAATAGGAGAACTCAAAGAAGGGGCCAGACAGTTGACACTTTTATACATATTATGCAATTTTTGAGATTATCGAAAGAGGAAGGGCTTGGAGCCTGGCAAGGGAGGTTACGAGGGAAAGAAAGAAGGGCCATTACTATCTGCAGTGTCTACAGGCCCTCTAGACAGCAATCTCAAAATACGTCAAAGAAACATACTGTGGAGTGAAATATGTTTGGTTTTCCTTACTTGTCATCCACTCCACACCCATGCGTACCGGAGAACACATGCCACTAAGTCCGGGGCTCTATGGTGTTTCCAAAGCCCCTCCAGTTTCCCCGCAGGTTGGGATGAGAGGGTGCGGTCGGGGTGTTAAGACAAGTTTCCTGGTGCCTGTTGTGTTTCTTTTCTTTTTTTAAATTTCAAATTAAAATGAGGGGACACATTTTCAGGTAACATTGTTCTGACTTCCCAGGTAAAGCTCAAGTTGTAGAAGAGTCACTCACCCAGGGGATGTGCTGAACATCCTTATTTTGTGCACATTAGGTAAGCGCCCACCAAATGCCCTTCCACCAAATGCCCGTCCCCCTGTCAATTTACTGCCCTTCCCCTTCCCCGCTTCCTCCTCACTCTGCCTCCTTGCTAGAATATAGTCATGTTTTATTATTTGTATGAGCATGTAATTGTTTATATATTGGTTTCCTATTATTGGTTTCATAGTGTATTGAGTACATTAGATATACATTTTTTTCCATTCTTGAGATACTTTACTAAGAAGAACGTGTTTCAACTTCATCCAAGTAAACATAAAAGATGTTAGGTCTCCATCTTTTTAAGGCTGAATAGTATTCCCTGGTATACATATGCCACATTTTGTTAATCCATTCATGGTTTGATGGGCATTTGAGTTGCTTCCATGACTTGGCAATTATGAGTTGAGCTGTAATAAACATTCTGGTGCAAATGTATTTATGGTAAAATTATTTTTATTTTGCTGGGTAGATACCTAGTGATGGGATTGCAGGATGGAATGGAAGGTGAACTTTTAGTTCTTTTTTTTATTTTTTAAATTTCTTTATTTTTAATGTTTACCATTATTTTATTATTTTTTTAAGTTCAATATACAAAAATATCCATTGTATGCCATTAACAATTAAAGTTAACATGACAACACAAAATATGAAATACATAGAATTAGTTCTTCAGAAATATATAGTGTTTCTATATGGAAAACTTCTAGTTATTATTGAAAATATAAAAAGACACATGTATGTATAGATTGCAAAATTGTTACTAATGATTTTTTTTTATTTGTGTAGTTCTTTCAGAGTCTTCTACATGTTTGTTGTCTCTATGTTCCCTTTCTCTCTAATCTTTCCCCCATCCCTCCTCAGAGAGTATTTCAGGATTAGGATTGGCTACAGGCCAGGGGGCTTTCCCTTCCCCTAAGTGTAAGATCCTAAGTGCAAGTGCCATTTTCCCTACACTTAAGAAAACAAAATTGTAATCAAATCCTCTAAGCTAAAGCAATTTAGAACCCCCCTGCTCCTCACCCCCTAACAAAACCAAATTTTCAAGCCTGTTGTCTTGCTGTGAAATCTAATCTGATGGTGAAAGCTGACAAAGGGCTGCTTGTTCTAGCACAGATCTGTCTTTTTTCTGAATCATTAGAATCCATTGCTTTTAATGAGTGAGAAATTCACCTGGCATCAAGATTGATAGAATATTAAAATTCAAGTAAATATGTTTCAAAAATATTTCTCTGTTATGGTTTTGTGGGTCTACAGATGCTAGAGGTGTGAAGGAGAGATTGCTATGCTTTATCTTCCAATAGCTCTACTTACTTCTTTGTTGAGCTAAGTTTTTTGTAAATTGAAAGGTCCTGTCTAGAGTAACTGACTGCTTTAGTCGAATATGTCTTGTGAAGGCCGTATAAATTCCATGTGATTTTTCAAAAGCTTAATAAATTCAAATTCAGAAATGAGAGCAGTGTGATATAGCAGCTTTGCTACTTGCATATCCCCAGTATATTTTGATGAATAAGGGACAGCATTAGAATTAGGCATATAGAAGTGAGGCCGCCGATAACACTCCAGGGGACTCAAGGAATTGCTTTTTAAAATGTCTTGCAAATCTGGAGAGTGATAAATAAAATTCCCCCTCTCAGGAGTTTTTCTTTGATGCAAATTGGGGCAGAGAGACTACCATCAAGCCTTTTAATCTCCTGAATTATTTACTGGACCTCAAACCAGATTTTATCATAAGCCATTGCTCTGTAGTTTGGACTAAATTCAGATGCAGGTCAGTGGAGGAAAAGTCCAGAAAGATCTGAGACACAGCTACCAACCTAAAGTGAGGGAATTTTTTTTTAATTTTATTTTTTTATTAAATCATAGCTGTGTACATTAGTGCAATCATGGGGTACAGTGTGCAGGCTTCATATACAATCTGAAATATTTTCATCCAGCTGTTCAACATAACCTTCATGGGATTTTCTCATAAAGTGAGGGAATTTAAGGTGGAAAGTGCCCTATTTCATTAATCAAGCAGAGAGGAACATTGATTACCCTAGACACACTAGGAAACACTTGGGTGTCCTCCTTTACCTGAAGAAATAATGGCGTACAGTAGTGCCTGGGAAAAGAACATCCAATCTAATTTCCACCTCCTCAGTAGATTCAGACCACAAATAATCACTAATATGATTAAAAAGATAAATTGGAGCATGCAATAGGATTTGAAATCATGGCTTAGGAAATATTTAGTGAACCCAGACTATTTAATAATTGATTACATAGAATTATTAAATATGCACACCTTTGAAAAAAATAAGTATTTTGGCAATACGCTCCTTATAGTTAACAATGTTGCTGTTAATAAAATAACGAGTGTGGCCAACACGGAACAATTAGGTCAGACAAACAATTAGGTCAGGAATTAATTATTGTAGACAGGTCCATATGTCACAAAAGCTTGGAGAGGCAAAGATTTATCCTGGGAAAGATCTTAAGATAGTAAAAGGGACATTGCTGCAAAGTTTAAATAGAAAGTGACTTTGCAGAATTTAAATCTTGATGGCACTAAGTGTAGATTAGGTAAGTTTTCTCTAGTATTTGTTCAATTACTTAAAATAAATCAAGCAATATCTAAATGACTTAGATTCAATAGTCACAATTTTTTTTTTTTTTTTTTTTTTTTAGAGACAGAGTCTCACTTTGTCACCCTCGGTAGAGCTCTGTGGTGTCACAGCTCACAGCAACCTCCAGCTCTTGGCCTCAGTTGATTCCCTTACCTCAGCCTCCCAAGTAGCTGGGACTACAGGCGCCCACCACATTGCCTGGCTATTTTTTCTTGCAGTTTGGCTGGGGCCAGGTTTGAGCCCACCACCCTCGGTATATGGGGCCGGCGCCCTACTCACTCAGCCACAGGCACCGCCAGTCACAGAGTTTTCTATATGCACCAACAACCAAATTCCAGCAAAGCATCATCCACTGATTCTCCCCCTCCACATATTAGTTGAAGCTGGTATAGAGAAATGATCAGCAAATCACAACCCTTTGGTTCACATCTATATAGCATGGATTCAAGATACAGTCTGGAATTTAGTTTTGGTATAAAGATTATACATCAGCATCTGCATTTTTGCTCCTAAATATTCCTGCAATGCTAACATTTAGTCCTCAAAAATCAGTCAATTTTTATATCATCAGATTGATAATATACATTTTCATCAAAAGAATGAGTAATGAAATTTTCATATAAATGAAACAAACAAAAGAAACCAATTAATTGTTCCCTTACATGGACCTTTCTGTACGTTAGCTTAGATATTTCAGACTGAACTCTAACACAACCCTGATTTCTAATTCTAGTTCAGACTGAACTCTAACACAACCCTGATTTCTAATCCTATTAACTCATTTCTGGTAGATGCAGCTGACGATACAATATCCTTGTGCCTCATGTGAAGTCTTCGAGATGTTTGATACTCCAATAGGCCCATTTGTGGAAGAAACCATTAAAGAAGAGATTACAATTTTATATGTCTAAGGAAACCCAAAGGAGTAATGCAAACTCAAAGTTATACTATGAAAACAGTACAACCAAAACTATGAGGTGAGACAATTAAATTCACGAACTTATCCTAGAAAAAGTGCTATAGACCTCATTGTTGAATATCAATATGATCACTTTGAATTACTCCCTTTGGGAAGCTATGCACTGACACTGGTGCCTGGTCCACCCTTCAAAACATTTTTTTTTCTAGATTTAATGCCTACTGTCATAGCAGAGATACAATAGGACGGATGGGGACTGTGAAATGCTAAAGGCCACTTGCTGATAACATCAACTGTTACCATAATGGAATATGATCCAAATCCTGATTCCTATATGTAATTTCACAACATTCTATGTATTGCAATTCATTCGAACATTAAAACACACACACACAAACCCAAATAAAAGCAAATGCATTGGGTCAAATATAAATATTTTAAGACTAAATTCAGTATTCTATTATGTTGACAGACTTCTCAAAGAACCGTAATGAAGAGATATTTTTATTTAAAGAAATATTGCTGTTATATTTACACTAAACAAGTGGTTCATAAATTTTAACTTACATCAGAGTCATGTTGAGAGGGTTATCATAGAACATGCAGAATGCCTTGTCAAGTTTATAATTCTAATACACAACTTGTTTTTGTATGTGTCCAAAATATTGCATGAGTGGACTTAAATGAAAAATTATTTAATATTGATTTATTCTTATCTGAAATACAAATTTAATTGTATGTTATATAGCTTTATTTGCTAAATCTGGCAACTCTATACTTGGAACACTTTTAAAATCACAGATTGCTGTCTGCTGACCCCCACCCTAAGAGTTTCTGATTCAATAGGTTTGGAGTAGACTCCAAGAATTTGCATTTCTAACATTTTTCTGCTGGATGTTGATGTTACTGGTTCTAGGAAAACAGGTTAAGAACCATTGCTCTACACTGTCATTGGCCCCATTTTATTTTTACCAACTTAAAGTTGTTTCCATCTTCCCTTTCAATCAAGAGTTTGCTTATTATTTCAAAAATATAGAAGTCCCCTGGTTTTCCTAAAATAATTAAAAAGATGTTCCTAAATCTATAGCGATAAGTCCATTTTACTTTAGATTGAGATTTCCTTCCTTCTCCTGCTTTCAGAATTATCAGCTAGGATCTTTGCCCAGTGTTTTTATTTCCCAGGAATTTTATTGCATTACTATCAAGTTTTAGTGGCTGGATTTAGCCTGAAAAGACAATGAGTTCCTTGAGGCAGTAGGAGTGACACCTGCTTTCCCTGCAACGTCATCTTTCTTCCCTATAAAATATACATGTGATGTGTTAGCTGTTTTTAAAGGGGTGGCAAGACCATTACATACAGGAATCCTAATTATATTCATTGAACAATGCTTTGAATCAAAAAGTTTTCAGAGAATTATCAAAATTCCCCCATTAAAGTTCAACTTACACACTTTGTCATTCCTATCCTTTTAAATATGTACACATCTCGCCACAAGCTGCCTTGACTTTGGCAGTCTCAATCTCATTCTAACCAGGTGTTTTTGCTGGCCATTTGGAGGCCTTGGCAAGAGTGCAGAGGACTACTGGGCTCTTTGCCTCCCCAAATCTACGTTGTTATCACCACTGCGATCACGCTGATTTGTTGCTCATTGTCCTTGCATTGTTGCCCCACCTTTTGCCAATATCCTGGTCTCTAGGGAAGATCTGGACTATACGCTGCACCCTTTTTGTGCTGCCCCCTGGCCTGCGTCTCTGAGTCTTTTTCCTGTTTCCTTGTCCATGTAATCACCTGACTGTTTCACCTCTGCCAATCTCCATGCCTGAAGTCATTTAGCCACCACCTGCAGCATATCTCATCACACCAAATCACAGTACTATTGGCAAGCGCCCTACCCCACCTCAACCTGTGTACAGAACCTCTCAAATGCATAAATGGTGACCCTGCTCTGTTACTCTCTGTTAACCTTCATCCTCACCCACCACCAACTGCAGATCCTCTCCAAGAATCACCTGTCTTTCTGGGCAGCAGAATAGGGTTTCTCCACATCTTCCCCAAGTTCTGGGGAATTCAGAGTCATATTCTTATGTTTGTATAATTTCCAGTTGTACTTTTGTTGGGGAAGTGATGCTGGGCTAGCTTCTACTCCACTACCTTGCTGATGTCACTTTAAGGAAGAGGATTATTGATTGAGAAGAGTCTAAAGGGGAATCTATCTTTGTAGAATTTTTAAGAAAGAAAGATTACTAGTAAGTAAAACAATTTAAATTTTAGGCCTGCAAAAATAAATTTTGGCCTTGTAATAAAAAATGCTGATAGATAGCAGGAAATAAATTAACCCCCCACAACACTGGTGCTTACATGTAAGACACACAGAAAACCAAGGAGAAGGGTTATTGCAGGGATTCGCACATTCCATAATTTGTTGTCCTCATTTATTGACAGTAATTGCAGTTCAGCCCTAAAAACAAAATTGCTCTAACTAGGAGTCCAGACATTATTTTAATGGCTCAGCACAACTTCATGCCAACAATATGAAATGATAAACATATAGAGTGTTATGTCACATCTTAATCCTCAGTGTGTCTGGAATTATTTTACTTTTTACCAGCCATTTCTGTTTTATATCATCAGGATAGAACTTTTGTGACATAGTTTATGACTTCTTCTTAACTTTTAGCTCTTGACCACAAAAGCCATGTGTTGTTTCTTATTCTGCCCTCTGTATCCAGCATGATGTGTGAACATATGGATACAACAATACTTGGTAAGTGAATAATTTGACTTTAATTGTGGCTCAAATGTTTTATTCTTCCTTGTGACGAAGGATCTTTCTTGTCAAAACACCTGCATTGCTAAGAGTTCTTTGCCAGTTTCCCTGTCAAGTATCCTGGTTCCCTTGGGTTTCAGAATCCTCTCCTCTATCCTCTGAGAAACTAGAGCAGATTTGGAATTTCAGCCTTTAAAATTGCTATGGAACCTCTACTGCAACACATAATATCATATCATATTCCTTTATTTACATAACTGTGGTCACATGAGACTGTTGCTAACACACTAGTATCAGTTGAATCTCCACTATGTGCAGGTCAATTTGGGGGGTTCTCTGTTAGTTTTCAAGGGTTGTTATAACAAAGAACCACAAACCAAATGGATTACACAACAGAAATGCATTGTCTCTTGGGTTCTGGAGGACAGATGACTTAGATCAAGGTGCTGCATGGTGGGTTCCTTTGGAGAACTCTGAGGGAGGCTCGGTCCAATGGCTGTCACTTCCCTTAGCTTCTTACTTGACAATCATTGGTGTTCCTTGGTTTCTAGAAGATGAGGACACTCTGGGCCTTCACCTGGCTTTGAAAGGACACTGCTCATATTGAATTAGGAGTCCTACCTACTCCAACATAACCTCATCTTAACTGGTTACATCTGCAATGAACCGATTTCCAAATAAGATAAAATTTTGAGGTTATGACCCCAAAATATGAACTTTGTGGAAATGCAATGTAGCCCTTGACAGGTACTGTGTATGCCTTATCTTATTTCTCACAGCAACTCTGAAAGGCAAGATAATTTATCTCCGTTAGATAAAACTCTCTGCATTCTGTCTAGTCAGAATTCTTAAGCAACAATGCCATGTCTATGTTTGGAAAACGTATGTTCTCTCATTCCCAGAGCGTCGTAAAATCAGCCCTTTAATGGCACTCCCCTTCAACTTGGAAATTTAGTTATGAACTCTTGTGGTTAAATTTTTATTTCTTATTTGTTTTCTGGGTTTCTACAATTGCATTCTGGACAATCGCGTGAGCGATTGTTTGAAGAGAGACTAGAGACATAAAAATTCTTTTCTGGGAAATCATGCCAGCTGACTTCAACCTTTATTTCTGAATTTACTTTGTCCTGTTTGACGGTCTATTTTATGTTTTTATAAAGCCAGTTGCAAACTATTCAGGCATCACACAAGTGAAAAAATTACTAATTTAACATTTGAATAAGAAGATTACTTCCTGATCAGTTTATATTTTAATGCATTATCTGTTATTGATTTTGAATATCCTTTTTCACAAGGTCAGAAATAATGATGAATTCCTTCAAGTAACATTTGTTCGAGAACATAAAATGCACTGCATTGCACCCGTGTTACTGTTGGATTTTTATGACTGAACTTGATACTCTTTTGTAAACAGATGATTTTTATAGAAAGTTCTACTTCAATTTTACTTTTCTTCTTTATTCAGTAGTGAGACTATATGGAGCCAATATATAGTAAGCAAAGACTCAGTGAGACGGCATTTTAGAGGAAGAGACGTCCTCTCTAACTGCTCAGGTTCATAACTGTGGTACAGAGACGAAAACATCGGGGAAGTGCACTGAATACCGAAAAATGTTCTCCCGTGGATTAATCTAGATGTTTGCTTACAGATGGGAGTATTTAAAATCCCCTTCCACGCAGCAGGGAAGATTACCAGTATCACACATTCATGTATGAAGTCAGTCATACTAGAACTCTCAAAAACTATCATCATCATAAATCTGCGTAACAGAAATTAGAAATAGAAATGTCACATGAGAGAACAAATGTATGTGAGTATGAAATAAAATATCTCTGAACTAAAATGGAAAACAACCCTGCAAATGGACTATCATAACAGGGAGTAATTCTTCCAACACAGAGTCATAACAGCACGATAGGAGAGTTGTCCCAGCTTCCAGCAGCAGAAACTACATGGAAATAAGAGGAGAGGCGTGAGGGCAGAGACACCACCTGACTTGCAGCTGAGGATTGACTCAAACGATGAGCAAAGAGTGATTAAAAGGAAAGCCATTTTGGCTCTGTTTTATAAATTGGGGTATATGATGTATTTTCAAAAGTAATAGTAAACTGTGTATTATTTATTCTACAGCTTGGTTTTAGCTTTTTCTTCAACTAAGGTTTTTCATGGTTTCTTTGAAAGCTCAAAGGAGAAGATACTTTTTGTGCTGTCTTTATTGTTAAAAGAGATGCATCTAAATCAGATCATAATAAAGTCTTATTTCCCAGAGAAACATGGAGTTTCTATGAGTACACCCTACAGAGTTATTTCTAATTCTTTTCCTGTTTAGAAATTTAACTATTTTCCTATTTAATGATACTCCCATGATTCTTCTTTTCTCATATTTAATTTATTTTCCTTATATCTTCACACCTAAATGCCTGTAATAGCCATTTGTCCAGGCTTCTTGTTTTTTCCTCCTTCATTTAGTTCATATCGTATGAATGTGCGGACAAATGGTGGAGCTAGGAAATTCTTACACGTGTAAAGGTGGAAAATGGTAGCATTAAAGCCAAAGTCTCAATCATATACTTGGATATCATGGGAAATTTGAACAGTGTTTTTTGTCTTTCAAAATCCAAGCTCAGTGAGGGCTCCCAGCAATTTGCACAGCCTTCCTTGAACAGGGACCTGCCTTGCTCCCAGTATCACTGCCATTCCTCCTCCCATTCCTTAATCCACACATACCCCCAGATCCACACACTCCATCTCCTACGGCTAGAGACGTACAATAGCGCTGGCCGGTGTGGAACGTCATGCCCGATCTCCCAAGATTCATAATGATAAGTAAATAGGAACTCATAATCTATTTTTAAATTATGCTTTACATTTTGTCAACAAGTGCAATGATAGGGATTTACAGGTTATTAAAAGCTCAGGTTCAGGGTCTGAATTCAGATTTAGGGACTATAAAATATAGCAAAAATGTAGCTGAGACTGAAAGAATAGTAAAGAGATACTCAGGCTAGTGGGGGAAGAACAAAGGTGACAGGGTGCACAGCCCAGAATGGCCGGAGGGATTCAGCGAGGACCTGAAATGAGGGCCTGGAGTGAATTTCAGAGTGTGCAAAGGAAGTAGCCATGCCAGGGCTGAGGCTACAGAGGGAAGCAGGGGCTGGAACACAAAGTTTCGTGCAGATTCATTTCCTAACCTTCTCAGCTTCCAGTTAAGTTCTGCAATGATGGAACCAGGCTCAGACTGCAGGGCAGGGCAGGAGAAGCCAGGGTGTTTTGGCTTGCCTTTCTCTGCAGAGGCTACCTCTTCTCCATTATTTTAGCTCCCCGTCCCTGATTCTGACAGATTTCCTGCAGTAGTTCCAGCTTCTTCTAGGAATCCATGGCTCTGGTTCTGCTCATAACACTCAGGCTCTTTGGTCACAGAACCCTACAGTGGCAGCGACTTCCAACCACTGTCAGCTCCCGCTTGGCTCAGCATCCCTGGGTTTTTTTTTCAAGTCTTCCGCCCCCTTTGTGATGATTTGCTGCATTTACTTTTCTGTTTTGAATTGCCTTGTGTGGAGCCTGTTTTCAGGAACAAAATCTAACTAGTGAAAGAGCCAGCCATACTAAGGAGAATAGATGTTTTTCCAGAAACAATGATGAAAACTAAAATACTTTAAACTGAGTTTGTGACCTAGTTATGCATTTACTCCAGCGTGATGATGCCTAAGTATGAAGAATACACATCAGGAGGTGTAGTTAGGAGGCTCTTGAAAAAATTCAGGTGGAAAATAGGCTAGGCCAGGACACCTGCAGCGCACCTGGAAACTCAGGGTGGATTCCAGCCATAGAACAGGGGCTCTAGTTGTGATCAATGCAATGAGGGGTGAGAAAGGAAGGGGACTCAGCAGTGATTTCACCCCCCACCTGAGCATCTGGCAGAGTGGTGGTGCCTGCCACTCATGGAACTGGAAATTACAAGAGGCAAGAGAATGAACAATGCATCCAGTGTTGGGACACTGAGTTGTTTGTGTAGAAGATGTGGCATAAAGTCCCTGTTCAACACGGCTCTGAGTGCCAGGCTGCAGCTCACAGATAAGCCTGACTAAAGAGTCATGCTGGAGTCATCCCGTAGAAAGTGTGATCAAAGCCATCACAGTGGAGAGTTGCTTGGGGGGGTTCAAATCAGTGGTTCTGAAGCTTGGTTGGATCACAACATTCTTTGATGATTTCTCCAGATTAAAGCATATTAGTATGTAACTCTGCTGTATGAAAAGGGAGCAGTTTGGGAGCAGCCCTAGAAAAGCAGCATGTAAAGGTTGGGCTGGTAAGGTTCGGCTAACATTTCTGTGTCCCCTGCTGTACATGTGTCCAGCCGAGCTCTCTTTCCAAGGATCCAACCCTGCTCCCACCTCCACTTTGCTTCAGGTATTTCCAGTGACCAGTTCTCACCGACGGAAAATGAGTGGAAATGACGTGCATCACCCCTCGCTAAGACTCTCACAAAACCCTATGGTTCTTCCAGTCTCTTATCCTTCCAGCAGACTGAGATGAAAGGGAATAAGCATTTGGGGATAGTAGAGTCCCAAAGACGGACAGTTCTGCTCTCAGAGTCACCGTGTGCTGAGAGCTTCCCACTGCCACCCACATCAAAATCTCATAGGAATGAGAAAAAAACTTCTTTTGGTTGAGACAGATATGCTTTATTCTATCTTTTACAGAGCTTTAGCCTGTAACAACAAATACATTGCATTATCTGTGAATCTCTTTTAAATTCTGCTTCTTTCTAACAGTCTTGATCTGTGTGTCTTGTATCTAACTCTCCTCAAGGGAGAGGATCCAACTGGCTTTGTAAATTGCCATCTGATAAAATATTCCACTCTGGGAAAGAGTTTCCTGCCAATCACCTGGTCCCTCTTATGTTCAGCTATCATGGTTGCCTTAAGGTAAGTCACAGGTTCTTGGAAACTGATTTTGGCTGTGATAACAGGGTCAAGTGGTAGTGCACGTGACATGTGTGTGTAAGCTACTTTTTTCTGACCACTTTGCTCAGAGGCAGAATAACCATTTGCCCCAGTTTGTTAAGGGAAAGTCCCAATTGACACTCATTCTACAGAATTATCACTAAGACTCTCCCCTTTTACTCTCAAAAGTATCCCAGCTTGGAACATAAGTTAAATAATCACTGTAATCAGAAAAAACTCAGTCATTTCTCCAGTGCTAAGCAGATTCCTATATGTAAACTCTATTTATATGTATAATATTCATGTTAAAATACTCTGCAATTAAACCAGCTGACTATTTCCTGGCCTTGAGCCCCCATTTATCATGCTTTATTTTTCATGCTGCCTAATACATGGCGTCCAAAAAGTCACTCTACATAAAGAAAGTGGGCAATTGTAGCTAAATGTTTTGTAAAGAGGTGGCCAACATGTACAGAATATTTTGCAAATATTTTGTAACATTTTGTAAATAAAGGTACATTAAGTTACAATTTCCATCACCCTTCTTGCCAGCCAGCCAGTTTTTCCAGCAATGGCTTCCTTACTTCCCTTGGGGAACCACTTTTTAGCATTCTTTAGGTCAGATGCTGTGTTTCCACCCTCAGCTCTAAGAATGAGCTTTTGGTGCAGGTAATTCGGGTTAGAGACTTGCATTTCCCTGGCCAATTAGATCTAATGAGGATTGTGTCCTTAACCTAACCAGCATCAATCATAGCTACCTCTAAGACTTTCATCAGAGTAATAGAGAGGGGATAGTCCCTGTACAAGAGAGAGATCTCAAAACAAGTCCTGATTCCAGGTCATCCATAGAGCTTTTCAGTATTGAATAAATTCCTTCATTTGCAACTGAAGAGTCATAATATATGTCTCTAACTTGTTCCTTTGTGCCTTTATTCATGCTATTTACTCAAAATGAAATGTTCACTCTTGCCCCAATCCAGCCTCATTACTTTGGGATAAGCACAGTTACTCATCTGTCTTTAGAGATGCTTTCCTGACTACTTCATCCCGCTGTAATCAGTCATTTTCTCTGAACACATTAGCCTTTACCTACAGGCTCAAACCCCACAGCCATAGATGCTTATTACGTGGTAACTGGTAGCAGTGCTGTTAAGTGGAAACTAGCGACATTCCACCTGCAGGATAGCTTTTCTAATAAATTTCAGCGATTGGACTAACACCACTGATGTACAGCAGAACTCTTTCATTTAAACATGACAGAAACTCAACTTTTACCAAAGTAATTAATGAAGAATCCTTTGGTTTTTGTAACTGGTAAAGGCAGTTAGAGATTTCAGTGAGGGCTAAAATCAGGATCTGGAACTGGAGCTTGTTTTCTTCTTTTCCATCTCTCAGCTCCCTTCCCCTGTGTGCCCACTGAATGCTACAAATGGTCTGCCCATGGAGTGAGGGATATGGCTGTCAGCATCCTTTCACTTCAGCAATCCTAGTTGTTACATGCAGTATTTCAAGCTAATTATTATATGAAAGTTCAGGGCAAGACTCTGATTGACCCACTTTGAACTTGAGTCCACTGATGAATTAGTCACTGAGGTGAAGAATAAGGACTTCTCTCATTGGCAAGGCCTTTGCTAGCCCATATGGCTCCAAAGCCTTTGTACAAATGAGCAAATGACTTCACCACTAGGTAGATACAGCCCTGCAGGTGAACAGCTTGGCAAGCAGATGGAACCTTTCTGAGAATTAGAAAAAGGTGACCTTTCTCTGGGCCTGTTCACCCCATGCCAAGGTACACAGCTTGGGGAGAGAAGCATGGCTAGATTTCAGGCCTCACTCATTCCCTTGGCCTGACATCCCTGAGCACAACAAACTGGGTAAAGCAGCCGCATTGGTTGGGCATTGTGGACCACGTGATGGCCTTCTGTTAGAGGCAGCTAATGAGTGGGGTAAGATGCAGGCAGGGAAAACCACTATGGGCCCCAGTCCAGACATGGACAGAGACGAGACAGCTCTCCGGAGGAAAACAAACAAACAAACAAAAAAAGCCAAACCAAACAAAAGAATCTAGAAAGATAAACAACATATGCTCATTGTACTTCACCATACCACTGAGACGATGTTTCTCCGTCATAGAACAATTTTTAAACTCACAGTAGAGATTAGGATGTTGATAATGTCTTTTAGCAAAATAAATAGGAGAAATGTAACTGGGAGCTATTTTTCAGAAAATAGAATAAGTACACAGATAAACCTTTCCTTTACCATCAGCTTAGGTAAAATTAACTGATTGAAAAAAAACCATCTTGAGTTCTTTTCTTTTTAGTTAATTTGTGAGAATCAAAATGCAGTGTACCAAGCAGCCCACTGCTGCTAACTGCTTTATTTTTTTATGAAATAGCCTGAGTGTTAAGCCTGCTGTCAGGTTAATTACTTACTAGAGGACGAGGTCTACTACTCTCTCAAGGAGACCTCACCCTCTCAACTTAGCTCATCTCTGCTGAAGTTTGGCCTTTCAATGTGTCTTGTGTTATGGCAGCTATTGTCTTCTATATTCAAATTGCAATAATAACAATAATAAAAGAATATATCTCTGTGATAACACCCATTCCGAATCATATGATGTTTGCACGTCAAACATAATAATATGAACCAAGCAGTTGTGTCTACCTCATTTGGAGAATATGATCCCTTCCTTTGGTTTCACTCATTACTTTGTTTTGTTTTTCTTCTTTTCTGTTGAATATGTTGTATCCATACCACCTCTTTCCTCCCATTTTTCTTTCAAAGGTAAAGTTCTTCTTGGGAGGTTCAATTTTTTTCATTATTGCATTTATAATTTCTTGGTTTTTAAAATGAATATGAAAACCATGGGAAATATTATTCTGAAGTGGCTGAATACTAGTTTCCACAAAAAACATTTTTTTGGAAATTGAAAGTGTGATAAAATAAACTTTTACATACACAATGTGTGGCCTGTGAAGAAGACATTTAAGTTTGAACAGATGATTTGTCAGATTCAAATCTGATGTTAACTGTTGTGAATAATAATGTAGAGTAGGAGGATTAGGTTTAGGTTTGGGGCTGGTGCAAAATTAACCAATTAAGTATCTGCCCCAGAAAGTGGGTTTGCAAAAGAGTTCTCACAAAGTCTTAGAGGGACATTAATGAATGAGTGAAAATGCTCTGAAAGGGGTAAAGAAGAGAGGACTAAACCATTTGCCTAAAATATTTCCCAGATCTAAGAGTAGATAGAATGCTAAAGGAAACAGAAAGTACTTAATTATACTTTTCTAATTACCTGCCTGCCATTGTGAGAAGTACTGTTTGATGGTTTGGAGCCCCCCCAAAATGAGCATTGAGCGCTACTATTGCTAAAAGTTTACATACACATAGTCTGTCATTCTAACTTCAATTTTGTATATAAAATAACGTGTTTAAGATGCTTTATTAAAAATGTTGAACAGTCACCTTAAGAATTCTTAGAACTTGTACTCCTTGTTTTTCTCTTCCTATCTTACTTAAATATAATTCCACTCAGTTAGAACTTTCCATTTGGAATATAGCTCTATAAATTCTTTTTCATAGGTGGCATTTTTGTGTGTAGTGTGTTCCACTACTAACCAAGCTTACTGTGATGCTTTCTCATTTGTTTCTCTCTCTCCTAAATGTATTCCCAAGATAGAACTACTTCATTTGTGCCAATGTGTTTTAAATGTATAATCTTTCCTGACCTATGGCACTTCGTAAAATCCTCTAATTGCATTTTGTTGAACACAACATTAAAATAATAAATTGAGTTTCAAAATGTAAGCACTATATTGAATATAAAATAAAGAAACTCTAATTCCAAGTATGCTAGGAAAAAAAATAATTCAATCAATTGTAAAAAAACAAAGAATATTTGAACAAGTAACATACAAGGTCAGGAGTAGCAGTTGTACCACAAAGATAATTAGAGCAGAGCCTCGGCTGTCTATGTAACAGTTATTCAAATTGTTTTCTCTAGAAGATAATAAATATTATTAAGTGTATGTTCTGAACTTTATATGGTAAAATTTTAGTTTGACTCATTTTTCTCAGGTTTAATATAAATTACTAGTGGGCAACTCAGATTGGGCTACACGGAGACCCACTCTGAGCCAACGTGACTAAAGATAACAGGCTTATAAGGTAACAGTTGATAGTAAAAAGGGGGCAATGTCAAGAAGATTTGGGCTGCTCCTCCTGGAAGAACTGAGGTATTAGACTAAAAAATGTAACAGTAAGAAATGGCCAAACACCATGATTTCAAAATACTAAATGTTGAATCTGTAAGACATGGAAAATATGAACAGCTTTAAAGGTCCTTTAAAGAAATATTCTGTAGCGATAAAACATATAATTTATATTAAATAGGAAGTAAACTTTAAAATTTAAACTGAGGCCTTGAGATAGGATAGATTTCTCTTGCTCAATGAGTTGTGAGATAGAACAACTGCAAGAGTCAAAAGAAGTATCCTGGAAATAACTTCCCCAACTTCACCTGTTAGAATCATAGCCAACAATCAGAGGGAAGTTGAGAAGAATTGGAAAAAGGACATGATGGGAGAGAGGTACTGTCATGTTCCACTCAACAACAAAGAGAAGGGTGAATATAGTAACCAGATAAAATGTAGCATTTCCTGTTGAATCTGAAATTTAGATGAACAAGGAATGATCTCTGTGTAAATTTGTCCTAAATACTGAACCATTTGTTCCTTGTTTGATATTAAGATTTAAATGGCTGTCTTTTACTTTATTTTATCAATCTGGCCAGACAAAATGTGAAGAGATTCTATCTTCTAAACTCCAGTCTACAGATAGAGGCCCAAAGGCACCACACCCAGAGTATATGCCACCCTGGGGACTGAGGAGATATGCCCAACACGGGCTGAGAATGTCGGAGTGACTTCAAGAACACAATGGCAGCCTGTCTGTTTTCAGGGAAACAAAGGACCATGAACTTTGCCCATGATAAAACCGAGGGGAACCTCGGAATCCTATTGATTCCTACCCAAGAACCAGGAGTGTGGGGGGCTGTGTGTTTCTGCGCTGGGAAACCAGGTCTGCAGAGGGACAGATAATGTTGCCACATCATAGTCCTCATTACTCAAAGAGTTTCACCAAAGCAGCTATGAGACTGAGATGAGAACTTAAACCTATGGCAAGCCCAAAGAATCTAACAATATCTTACTGCCAGGCCAATTAATAGAAATTTTCTGTGTTCCATTTTCTCCAAAATCCAAACCCAAAAGGACTAGACATGTAGGTTGGTTATATCAGCAAAGCACATAAAAAGTTAACCAT
Source organism: Arctocebus calabarensis (assembly GCA_963573935.1). Taxonomy (NCBI): domain Eukaryota; kingdom Metazoa; phylum Chordata; class Mammalia; order Primates; family Lorisidae; genus Arctocebus; species Arctocebus calabarensis. The sequence goes on along the minus strand of CAUYON010089307.1, from coordinate 21,454 downwards.
ATCCCTTTTCAGGAAAGAAAGAAAGAAAGAAAGAAAGAAAGAAAGAAAGAAAGAAAGAAAGAAAGAAAGAAAGAAAGAAAGAAAGAAAGAAAGAAAGAAAGAAAGAAAGAAAGAAAGAAAGGCACACTGCTTACTACTCAGCAGTACTGGTGGGTAAGGGATAGGATGGTTGGGGGTTGGGGGTTGTGAGTACAAGTAGCAAAGAATTTTACTTTTCAATGATTCATGAAGTTTTAAGCTTTTCTACTGAATACTTCTTTTTTTTTTTTTTTTGAGACAGAGCCTCAAGCCAGCAACCTCCAATTCCTGGGCTCAAGCGAGTCTCCTGCCTCTGCCTCCCAAGTAGCTGGGACTACAAGCACCCGCCACAACGCCCGGCCATTTTTTGGTTGCAGCCGTCATTGTTTTTTGCTGGGCCCAGGCTGGATTCGAACCTGCTAGCTAAGGTGTACATGGCTTGCATCTTAGTCCATTGAGCCACAGGTGCCAAGCCTTTACTGAACACTTCTAATAGCTCAATTCAAAGGATTTTTGTGGAGTGAAGTCCTAGAACTTTTTAAAAATGAAAATAACAAGAAAAAGTATCTTTGAATGCATTTTAAAAGGACCAGGAGAAATAGTATATGAAGTTGAGTTGACCATATTTCCTTAGTTATATTCGTTCAACCCATCAGTTACATCAGGTGTGTGTATGCACCATTAATTTGTATTCAATTATAAAAGTATGAAAGATTCTAGTATGAAAAATTAATTAGCTTGATGTAATCACTCCAAATTGTATTTAAAAAAACACATTGTACCCCATATATGCATAAATATATTCATGATTTATGTGTGTATGACTTAATAAAAGGAAAAAAAAACACAACAATATGAGAATCTTGGTCAGGTGCAGTGGCTCATGCCTGTAACCCTAGGACTCTGGGAGGCTGGGGCAGGTGGATTGCCTGAGCTCACAGGTTCAAGACCAGCCTGAGCCAGAGTGAGACCTCATCTCTGAAAATAGCTGGGCCTTGTGATGGGCACCTGTAGTCCCAGCTACTAGGGAGGCTGAGGCAAGAAAATCGCTGGAGCCCAAGAGTTTGAGGTTGCTGTGAGCTATGAGCACTCTAGCAAGGATGATAAAGTGAAACTCTGTCTCAAAAAAAAAAAGTATGATGATTTGACATTTTTTATAATTTATTACATCATCAAAATAACTATTTTATATAAGGCAATGCTGCTTATTTATTTATTTTAATTAATTAATCGTTATTATTATTGCGTTTTTGAGACAGAGTCTCACTCAGTCACCCTGGGTAAAGTGCCATGACATCATAGCTACATGACGGGCTCAAGAAACCTTCTTGCCTCAGCCTATTGAGTAGCTGGGAAAACAGGTGCCAGCCATGACACCAGGCTAGTTTTTCTATTGTTAGTAGAGACCGGGTCTCATTCTTGCTCAGGCTGGTCTCTAACTCCTCAGCTCAATCTGCCTACCTTGACCTCCAGAGTGCTAGGATTGTAGGTATGAGCCACCATGGCTGGCCTAGGAGAAGATTTTTTTAAAATTTTATGACACAAATTAAATTGTCAATTTTTTCTTGGGTAAATTTTAATAAAGCATAGTATAAAGACAGTTATGTTGGGAAAATGGTTATAGATTTTATTTTCCCTAACAGGAATTCTGTATTTTTTTTCCATGTATACATTAATGCATTTATGGGGTACAATGTGCTGATTTCCTATATAGAATTGGAAACGCTTACATCACACTGGTTAATATATACCTCATCTCGTTTACTTAATTATTGTGTTAAGATATTTATACTCTGTACTTAATAGATCCGACATGTATCCTTGCATTATGCACATAGGTGTGATCCCACCATTCACCCTCCCTCTGATAGTCCTATACTTTTTAAGGGATGAATTTTCCAATAGTACACTGTCTTTGGACACTTTTAGTGAATTCCTTATGACATGTGTGTCTCTCTCTGCCATCTCTTTGCTTTGCTTCTCTGTGCTATGTATTATTCAGTTTCCATAAAGTCAGCTCATCTCAGGCACGATGTATAGGTCAAAATATGTCAAGAAAAATGGGTTGTTTTAGGTCTGCAGAAGGGCACATTTTTATGCATACCTCTTTTAACAGTTTTGTGGAAAAATGAAGGCTCAAACATCACTAATTCAATCAAATTTTTCTGTTTTCTTTTTAGAAGAAAGGAAGACCCAGTCTTTTTTTATTTCCCAGGTTGGACTTGAGTTTTTGAGTTCAAGATCCTCCTGACTCAGCCTCTGGAGTAGCCGTGGCACACAGCAATACACCTAGGTACAATGAAATTTTAAAGTATCTTAAAGGTTTATACTATTTTCCTTTCTTAGGTCAATCAGATCAAGTACTATAATTAAATGAGAAATATTTGTTAAACAAACAAGCATACCTGGACTTAATATCTATTATACCCTGAAAATGTCTAAGATCACTATTTCATTGCATGACATTGTGGTAGAATTTTGGGGATCATTATACTCAGGAATTAGATATAAATGTATTTATTTACAACATATTAATAGTGGTTAGGAAAGTAATATTTTAAGGTGAAACAGTTTCCTAAAATCTTATAAATATACAAAAATTATATGTTCAGAAGTCCTAGTTAATTAACTAATTAATTAATTAATTAAAATGTGCATCATGAGCCTTCAGATACTCAGTGACTCCTTCAATCCTCTGTTTTCATTTCTAGATGAAAATGAATTTGAGCCACCATTATCCACACACAAGAAAAAAAAAGTTTAGATTTGCTTTCTAGTGGGAAATAGCTGCTTTTTTAGTTGTCTGCAGAAGAAATAGCTACTGCTATATATGCTGTCACGTCCCAAAATGTGCCATCACAAAGATACTGTCAAACATTTGATTGAGAAATTAGTAGTAATTCCCTGCACCCTTTTATAAATAAGGAAATGTACACTCTTACATATTTCTTGGCTTAGGCTTATTGTTACATCAAACTTTCCTATACGTTAGTCTTCCAACTGAGACTATTTTAATGACAAGACTAAAATGGTAGAACTCTGATGAGGCAGGCGTCCTGTGCTGGTTAAGGGCCTTTTTTATTGTATGTGATATAATTACAATGATTATGCAGTAGTAAGTTAAACATATAAATATAACATTCCCATTGAAAAGAATGCCATGAGCATTTTTCTCAAATTGTTAAGTAACTAAATGTAATCTATGATATAATGTACTTGCTCCAAGAACATTACAAGAGAACACTCCAATGGCCATTGAAACCAAAATAATAAGCTCATAGTGTGGTTTCTCTATCTCGTCTTCTCAGAGAATACATCCGTGAGATCTAAGAAATGGGATAAAATTCTCACTTGATTTTTCTATAGAAAAGAGCCCTAAATGACTCTTCCTTGGTGAAACCTTAGAGAGCTCGTTTGCTATGAATGACACCTTCTGGCTTATAACACAGTCACTCTGGCGTATATTTGAAGGTAGAAGATTATTTTTAGCTTGGTGCATATTTGAAGGGTGAGGAGAAAACTTCTAAATATGGATCAAAAATGTTCTCACATAGTAAATGAGAAAATCTCATGAATGTTATGTCAATCAGGTTGATGAAAATATCTCAGATTGTATGTGAAGCCCGCACACTGTACCCTATGATTGAATTAATGTACACAGCTATGATTCAATAAAAAAAAAAAAGTGTAAAATAATTAACTTATAGTTTTCCTGTCTCTGCTTGGCGCACAGTACTCATTTTATTTCTTTTCTTTTATTTTTTTAAAGCATAGATTTTTTATTTTATTTTTATTTTTATTTGTTTATTTATTTATTTTTTTAGAGACAGAGTCTCACCTTGTTGCCCTTGGCAGAGTGCCGTGGTGTCACAGCAATTGGTTAGCGCATGGTACTTCTATGACAGTGCTCATTTTAAAGACTAAAAGATGTATCAATTCATCAAATACTAAAGTTTTGTAGCAATGACTACATACTTTCCAGTTATACGAATCAACAATTCAACTTATGTTGATATTCCACAATTCTGAAAAAATACTTTTGGATTGCAGTTCTACTAAATTCAAGATATTGCATTATGGTCTGAGGATTTGTTTCCCTTCTACAGTTATAGAATAACAATTTGACTAATTGGTGAAAGTTTATCATTTTAATACCCCTGTCCGGTAGGTGAATTTGTCAGGTCTGGCAGAGAGTAAACAGGTGGCATGAAAGTAGCTTAAGGTGGAAAGCAGGAACTTAAAGAACCTCGGAATTCAATTGCAGTTGATGAATGTTCCCTTGTGGGAACATGGGCAGCAAAGAGCTCCTGATGAGCTTTAACTGACCTAGGGTTTATTGCCATCTAATTAGCATAGGGGGAAGCTTTCTGTGAAGCATTCTGGGTCAGATTACGGAAAGACAACCTGTTACGTAACCCCAATTTGTCAATCTCCACAAGAGGCAGGAATGGACAACCAACCCTGCCCTTTGAAAGGCAATGATGCATTGCGGGTGCACCCAGGTTTGGTCAGCCACAGCCACCCATACCTTCTGCATCTCAGTGCTGGTGCAGGGGACCAGGCAGAGCAGAAGAACCAAGTGAGGCATCGAGAGTGAGGGCAGCAGAAGCCCGTGGGTCCCTAGTTATTTGAGGGAGACCACAGCACAGCCTGTGCTGCTGCCGGTGCCAACCCAAGAACCACCCTTGGACCTAGAGAGCCCTCCTCTTGCTACACTACTCCTTGTGAGCATTTCACAGTCCTAAGGGTGACACAGGGTTCCCCTCATTTCCTAGGCCTGGACAATTTCCTGAATGGAATATATCCATTCATTAATGAGTTCAATTACCTTGCCCCTAGCAGAAGGCACTGAATCTATTTATTGATACACTCTTTCATCTTATCCCAGCAGAAGGCACTGTATCCATTCATTAATGCACTCATTCATCTCCTAGGGAAAGGGATTGTATCCATGCATCTGTTACCAAGTCGTAATGACAGAGGACTCATGCAACCATACATACCCCCTAGACAAAGAACATAGGCAGAGAGATTTTTTGACTTAAGTCTTTCCCTGCCAGGAGCTCTGGTGCTTTTTCTGTATTCTTTTTTTGTAAAATAAATCCTCTCTTACCACTGATCTGTGGTCTATGGATTCATTCTTCGAATCTCCGAGACCAAGGACCTGCTGAAGAAGAAATTTTGGTGTCAGTGGGACAACCCAGAGGTGCACAGAAGCAGGAGATATGCAAACTTCAGGGTCTTTCTCCAGTTGTGAAGACTGGCCTGTCCCTCTCTTTGGAATGTACTTTCCCTTTTTTCACTTTGTGTGGCTTCCTTCTTCACTTTTACTCCTGTAGCTTCTTTCTTCTTCCTATAATGAACTGTGGGGTTGCTCCGAATCTCCGTTCACTTGGTCACTGGCTGCCTCGGGACCAGTGCTTGTTGTTGACACTGGGAATCAGGGAACCAGGTAACACCTGGCAGACCTGACATTTTGGTGCCAAAATCTGTGAACTCCCTTTGACTTCAGGACCTCATTATAGCTTGGGTAAGGTGAGATGACAGTGATGCGTGTTTGTGGGAGGATGGTTTAACTGTGTGACAAAGTAGTGCTTTTTTAGGTTGCCCTACTTCCCCATTTTGGTTCATTGAGTTTTCAGGACCTGTTTCTCTCCCTGTCTCCACCTTTGGAGTGGAAGGTAAATTGCAATGCTGTGTGTGTATTGTGGGTTTCTCTGGTCAAGTTTGTGCTCACTCCTTTTCTGGTGATTGCCAGGAACCTTGCCCCTACTGGGAAAGCTGCCCTCTGTATGCGGTAACATTTGTTTCACCCTCAGTCTTTTCTCAGCTGAGCCTTAACTATTGCAAGGTTTGGCCGCTAATGTCTCGTGACTGGAATTGAAAAGAAAAGTCAATCTTTGTGAGACTTTCCATAAATAGGACTACTTTTCGGTATTGTTGGTTTGGTTGAGAACAGCTAAGTCTTCTGAATTGGTGGCAAAAATCTTCATGTGTTTCACTTTGGGGGTCATACTGCTGTGAAGATCTGGTTGTTATAGGCTATAGAATAATAAACTGGATAAACATCAATGAAATAAATACTTATAATGGACAGTTCAGGGTTTCCTGTGGCTTAGGTTTTTTTGGTTTTTTTCACTGAAATTTAAAAATATTAGAGATGGAAATAACAATTGATGCACATGATTTTGTATCTGGGGTATACTAAGGAGTAGGATGCATTATAAAAGAAACATAAAATGTGTTCTTATTGAGAAAATACATGTGTAATTTTGTCTAATTTAGAGTTGTTTTCAATTTGATTCAAAGTATTGACTTGGAGAAAAAGGCAAGATAAAAGGTAACCAATAAGATAGAGAAGAGGTATAGACAAGCTATGAGCATGGAAATATATTTTGCAAAAAAGAGAACAGAGAGGGATGAATGGTTTTGTGTTGGAAAGAAAACAGTGAATAGGGGAGAGATATGTAAAGACAGTTCAGGATATGAAGATGCATTTTTGATAAGGAAGGTAAAAAGAAAAAAGACTGATAGTGTAGAGGAAAAATCCCATATGGAAGGTTTCTGTCTTAAAGTAACTGTGGTTTAAAGGAAGGAAAATTTGAGACAAACACAGATGATCTGTGTAAATTGAGAGAAGTTTCGTGAAAGGGATTTAGAAATAATTGTTTATGTGATTACATTGGCTATAATTAAAGTGGAAATTTCTGATGTGAAAAATGCTGTCTCTTCTCCCTGCTTTAAGGCTGCAGTTGCTAGGTTACTTCCTTTAAAAGGGGGGATTGCAACATATCAGCCTGAATCAGTGAATAGCCCTTTTACTGTGGTTGCTGGTAAAGGCCATGATAGATTAGAAGGCTGTTTGAACTCAGGGTTATGGATGTGAATGCTGAAGGATGGAGTCCGGTGAGAAGAGAGTACCAGACTCAGACATCAGTGACAGCCTCCTGGTTCTTGGGAATAGCACAACAGCTTGAAAGCAGTGCAACTGGCCTGAGGTTTTGTGTCTAGTCAGCCAACCTGTGCCTCTTTAGAGGACAATTTAAGCCATTTGCATTAATTGAGAGTATTGATAAGCCTGGTAGCATTTTGGGTATTGAGTTTTTTGAAAGTCCAGTGGACATTTTTAATCCTGTCACTACTGTGGAAGTTGGAATTTGATAAAAAATTTCTGAATGAGTTTAATTTGGTGGTAGAGGATTGTGCTGTTCCATATGGAGGATAGGTCTGAGAATATCCTGGATAGCTGGTTTAGTTATGGTAAATTTCTTCAACATGTGAATGTCATTAAAGTATTTAATTTCTCCATCATAAAGGAAACTCAGTTTAGCTGGATACAGGATCCTGGGTTGAAAATTATTTTGTTTTAGGAGATTTAAAGTCAATGACCATACTATTCTAGCTTGAAAGGTTTGATCAGAGAGATCTGCAGTCATTCTAATATTCTTCCCCTTGTAGGTTATGGTTTTCTTACATATGGCTGCTTGCAGAATTTTCTTCTTTATATTAACGTTGACAAAGTTAATTATAATGTGTCTGGGTGATTTCTTATTTAGATTGAGTCATGTGGGGGTTCTAAAACTGTCTGCTATCTGAATTTCAGAATCTCTTGGCATATCTGGGAAGTTCTCTTTGATTATTTCATGGAATAGGGCATCTGGGCCTTTTGAAGCCACCATGTTGCCTTCTGGAATTCCTATAAGGTGAATATTAATTTTTTTTCAAATTATCCCAGAGCTCTCTGAGAGAATGATCCATTTTGCTCTCCACGTCTCTTCCTCTTTGAGCATTTGGGAGTGTTCAATAGCTTTGTCTTCAATGTCAGAAATCCTTTCTTTTGCCTGATCCATTCTGTTACTGAAGGATTCTACTGTATTTCTCAGATCTTTGAGGGCTGCAAGTTCTTGTCTCAATGTATCAAAATCTTTGGTGATTTTGTCTTTGAATTCATTGAATTCTTGAGGCAACTTTTAAAATGCTCCTTGAGTTTCTAATTCCAACTTTACCTCTATTCTTTTAATCTTATCTGCAATTCAAATTCTGAATTCAATTTCTGACATCTCAGCCATTTGTTTATGAACGGGATCTTCTGGTGTATCCTCCATGTCCAAGAAGAGCTACAAGCCCTCCAGAGGGAGTCATGTGATCAAGGTAGGCACCAGCTGAGCCCACAGCTGCCACTTCCTCCCTCAAACCTACCCAAGAATTTCCAGGTCTTGCTCCTATGTTTAGCTGTCTTCTGGCCTTTTCTTCCTCATGGTGAATCCTCCTGCCTATAATAAAACATGTCAACATCACTTTTTTGACTATTCTAATAATTGCTTCCTTGTTGAATAAATGAATTTCTAGGGCCTTTCATAGCCTCCCTCATGTCCTATCCCAACATAATGACCATACATTGTACTAATTGCTTTGTGTTTCATTGGTAGAATGAGCTCTGTCTATTATTATGTTTTTTTTTCTTTTGAGACAGACTCTCTTTATGTTGATGGGACTGGAGTGCAGTGGCATTATCATAGCTCACTATAACCTTAAGCTCCTGGACTCAAGCAAGCCTTTGCCTTAGCCTGCCAAAGAGCTGGGATTTCAGTCATGCACGAAATGACTGGCTAATTTTTCTATTTTTTTGTGGAAATGGGATCTCAATCATGCTTGGGCTGGTCTCAAACTCCTGGTCTCAAGAAATCTGCCCACATCAGCCTTCCAAAGTGCTAAGATTACAGAGGTGAGCCACTACACCTAGCCTGTTTTTATATTTTAAACCTATATATTTAAATAAAAAAATGTACTATAATTTATATAGGGTCAATCTTGGGTTTTTGGTCTTTTATTTTGAAATGGGAAGTCTGGTTTCCAAGTTTGGGGGAAGAAGAACAGGTATATCTCAGGATCGTGACTCACACTGAACATGTCTCACTGCTTGCATGATTAGAAGTTGCTGGGATGGCTGAGGTTGGACTGAGCTGATTGCTCTTTTTGAGGGTGTATGTCATACAACATACCCTGCACTGTTGCCTCTCTCCCTGGACAGATCAAATACTCAGCTATGTACTACGTGTCCCTCATTCCAGGCCCATAGAAGCCCCCAACTCTTCTGATTCCCAGGAAAGTTGATGGAAAGAAGAATCAGTACCCATTTCAGGCCACATAAGTATAGGGGGTCTTAGGACCATACAGTGACCCAGTGGTAAATCTAAGGACACCCAGAAGGTGGCAGTGCAATCACATAGAAACCATACCTTTAGGAGAGGCTATTCTCATGTCTGCTGTTAGAGCTTGAAGTCCGTGGAAGGAGGCTATGATCAGAGGGCCAGAAAAAGAAGACTCAGCATGCACAATCTAGCTAAGGTAGAATGGGCTCAACAGACACTACACACAGAGCAGAGAGAGTCAAGATCAGGAATGGAGCTGAAGGCAGGCTTTGACCTGCAGGAAGAGGTGGGACAAATAAGTTAGGAGATATGAATTTCCCCCATCTATAACACAGGAGACCCCAGTCCTTCCTGCCTTGCCCAGACTCATCTCCTATAGCTGCAAGTAGCAGGAAACACTGAAAGAGTGTCAGCTTGTGACGTGTGTTCCCATTCCTTCCCACGGGCCAAAAATTTACTCACCTATCTTTTGAGCACCAAATACACCGATGGTGCACAGGGTTGCTTCTCTGGCAATACCCCAGTGACCTAGTCAGAGGTTGGGGTATGTGTGGTTGGAGGGAGCCAAAACACATATGCCAAGGCCCAGTGTGGGAAGCAGGCAGTAGAGATGGAGTGCAGTGAGGAGACTGCTGCCACATTGACAACTGACACTGACTCAGGCCTCAGCTTGAGGGTATCCGCACCCATGGGGACCTCTCAGTGTTGGGGGAACTTCATCCTCATGAGAGATAATGGAGGTGTCACTTCCCTTATGAAGAGTCTTCTCTGCATTCGTCATCCCCACATGGTCTAGGAAGTTCCTAAAAGAGCAGCCTGGATCAGTGGATCAGGGCAAGGGTACAGCTTTGGAGCCAGACTGCCAGCTCACATTCTGCAAGCCTGAGTGTATATTGTGTTATCTTTGTGACTTTGGGCAAGCATTTTTATGAACCTCAGCTTTCTTATCTATAAAATGAGAATTTTTTTTGAGACAGAGTCTCACTATGTTGTCCAGAGTAGAGTGCTGTGGCATTGCAGCTCACAGCAGCCTGAAACTCTTGGGCTCAAGTGATTCTCTTGCCTCGGCCTCCCAAATAGCTGGGACTACAGGCACCCACCACAATGCCAGGCTATTTTTTGTTGCAGTTGTCATTATTTTTAGCAGACCTGGGCCAGGTTTGAACCTGCCAACTTTGGTGTATGTGGCTGGTGCTGTAACCACTGTGCTATGGGCACCGAGTTGAAAATGAGAATATTAATGTAACTCTACAGGGCTATGAAAATTAGCATTAATATATGCAACATGTGTGGGGTAGTGAATGGTATATTGTAAGTATTCAGCCTGTTAGCTAGCATGATTATTAGTTTATATGGAACATAACTGCCATTTTCATAGTTCAGGGCCTCTTTCCATTTCTTCTGATAACCCTGGGCTCCCTGTTGTTGCATAAAACCACAGCCTCAACTCCTATAGCAAATTAATCCTTTAAACCTGTTTCTTACAGGTTGAAGTATCAGGCAGAGGGATCCAACCTGTTCACCTTAAAGTCCTTCAGAGCCTTATCAGGATGTCCGCATCAAGGAGGCAACAGAGAATATAAACAGGGAGAAAGTGTTTTTGATTTTTCCCATAGTTCAAAAAGAATAACCTACTATTGGATAAAAGTTGTCCCTCAGAGTCTACACCTAATTCAGGCAGAAATGATCTGAATTCCTTACCTCACTTCATCCTTGCCCTGTACCATGTGACTCAGCATAGCCTCCAACCCACTCTGACTCTGAGCTCAACTGTGGGACTTACCTTGAGGTCTTCCTCTTGTTCTACTGCCATCAGTGTAGGACATGGTCAGGCCAGCCTGCTGCAGAATGTGGCCTGGGAGAGCTGAGGGTCCCAGTTATGCAAGTGAGCACAGACCGGAGCAGAAGGACCATCCAGCATAGCCCAGCCCAAATCACTGACACTCAGATGGTTGACCTGAGCTTATGGTTTTAGTTTGTTGAGTTTTCCATTCATCCTTTTTTCTGTATAACTGCCACAATAGATAACTGATAGACCTGAAAATGAATATGTACCTTGGGCCAAAATTGCAAGTATCCTATGAGGGAAAAAAACCAGCAGTAGAAACTGTTTTATAAGAAGGAATCTTGTCTCTTCATTTTACTTTTCTTCAAATCTGTATCTGTAGCCCCTCTGTTCTTTCTACAGAGCCCCAGTTTCTTAATTTAATTGCTGGCTGAACATTTCCAAGAAAGTGTGTGTATATGTGTGTACCATGGTACATTATTTGTTTATTGTCTGTTTCCTCCAATAGGATGTAATATTCACAAGAGTGGTGGTCTCCACCTTGTTTGTTAGTCCTTGATAAATAATTGTTGAATGAAGTAATCAAAGAACATCATCTTGGAATGGATTAGGTCTCTAAGATAATTCATTAGTATGATGTTTTATTTTAAGAACAAAGTGGAAAAATCTCACCTGACCAAAAATGTTTCTATAGAACTGTTCTCAGTCAGCTGCTTTATCACTTCCTTCTCCCGTTGCCACTGAATACAAAGCCTCCCCAGAACTCCGGTGAGAACTCAGCGAAGGTTCTCTCCATAGCTGAAGCAAATGCTGGAGGGGCTGACAGCCAAGGCTGTCTTCCGGAAGCTTCCCAGCAGCTAGTAAAATAAGTACTTCATCAAGGAGGGATCTAGGTGGTAGACGCCATTTCCATCTCAGCCTAACCCTGTTTAACTTCAGTTCATCTCTTCATTTACATTTAGAGGGTAGAAGAAAACTATATGTGTGTGTTTAGGGTTATTGGGAGTGTATGTGTGTGTTTAAGGTAGTGTGTCTTTGCGTGTGCAGATTTGGAGTTTGTATGTGTCAATTTTGGTGGTGTAGGAGGCTGTGTATGTATTAGGGAGATTGGAAAACCATACATGTTTGTAGTGGGGTTGGAGTTTTGTGTATAATGTGAGGGCCCTTTTGGGTAAGGTGTATGTACAATAGTGTTTAGGTAGTTTATGTGGATATTTTTTGAGTATTTTTTAGGAAGTGTGTATGTGTATTTGAGGAGAATGAGGATATGTGAAGCATGTATTGAATTCTAGTAGGATAAAACTTCTGTGAATTCATGGTTTTATACAGCTGTTTCAAAAGGCTGGTTTCTAGTAAATGTACTTAGGGATTATGGAGGGGCACCAACCCCCCAACCAAAGCAAAGTGACATGGCCTCAGGTGCTCCCCGAGGAACGTTGCCCTAAGATGGAAAAAATTCTTCCTCTGTGGACATGTCCTAGCAAGAACATTCAGTTAGGACGGTCAAAGAGGAAGTTACCCGAAGGGCTTCGCAGAGTTGAAGCTGGGGGTTGGGCACTTGCAGAGGTTACGGGAAAGAGGTACTCTGTGGTTTTTTCTTTTTTATTTATGGCTAAGCTTCAAGTTTTAGGGAATAGACAGCCAGACACTTTTGTGGTTTTGCTTGCAACTAACGGTTGAGAAAGTATGTTTTATTTAGATTAACTATATATGTATCCAGCAGCTTTTGTGCTGAACAAAGAATTTTCATGGTAGCTTCTGCTGTTTCAACATTATTCGTTCCTTTTTCTATTTCTGTACTTTCATTTGATCAGTGTGTATAAAAACACTTAATAAACATAGGTTGTTGCTGAGTGCCCAAGCGAGCCTCAGTCTTCCTTTCAATCATTCTGTGTGCCTCTGTGTCTCTGAAACAGTTAAGCTCCGTGGTTGACTACAGGATTAGGAAAAATATCCCTTGTTTTAGTTTTTAATTCAAAATTATTGGTTCATATTTATGTACTTTTTTTGTATCATAAAGGAATTTTGTAAAAATATTAGCTAGATTGCTAGCTTCTACCTAAAGGAGTCCTACCTAAAAATGCTTTTGTTGCAAGTTTGTCATAAGTTCAACGAAACCGATTATTATATTCCAGGGTGTTATTTTGTATACAGAAACTGTTATTGCTTTCTAGATTTATACTTTTAACACATAAGCATAAATAAAAGTATTACAAACATTGATACAGTCATAGAATTAGTACTGTGTACTATTTATGTATAATGTACATCCTTATTTTCCCCCAAAACTTTGGGCAAAAATTTATGTATTATACATGGAAAAATATAGTACATACTCTCCCTTGGTCATCTTTGATCAGTTACTAGTCATCTTTACCTTTGATGTATATGGATGCAGTAGCCCCATGTGGGCAGGACCTAAGGGAATATTTCTGCTCAGAGTGTATACATAGCATTTTTGCTCATATTTCATTGGTCAAAGCAAGTCATACTTGAGTTCACCAGACTGGGGTTCTCTCAGACAATCACGAGAAAGAAAAAGACAATGACTGTTCTTCATAGTGATCCATCTCCCATACTGAGTATGCATTCAGAGTATGTTCCACTGCTGTGTATATGTTTTACTAAGGAGTATGAGGAGTGTGTTTCTCACACACTTGTAAAGGCTGCTCTGTGAAAAGGGCTGAGTTGTCAAGTGTAGAATGCTTTGCACTAACTCATCTTAGGGTTTCATGTCTGTTTTGGAGGTACGAGGTTAGGTGTCTGTATTCTGTATCATGTATATGTTTTATGTATTTAAAATACAGTATGTGTTTAATATATGTGGAAGGTTGAATATGTATTCATGGTTATTGAAAATGTGTTTTTAAGGGAGTATGGATGAATACTATTAGTATATTACAGAAGCATGATGGGGTTTAGTTTATTGTGGGGGTACTAGACACAGAACTGTCATTGTATGAAATTCTGACAAATAAGTTTGTGAACTCATCCTAGAAAAAGTGATTTGAAGGATGGAATAGGTGCTGGTGTCAGTGCCTAGCTCCAAAGGGGGGTAATTTGAAGGCAACCATAGTGATATTCCGCAATGAGGATGAAGTACTTCTTCCAGGATGAATTTGCAAACTTATTTACGAGACCTTGTATGATGACATCTCTGATGGCTATTGCAGAAAGAGTTTCAAAATTACTTTGAAGGGTGGACTATCTGCTGGTGTTAGTGTATAGCTTTCCAAGGGGTACTTTGAAGGTGACCATAATGATAGTCACCAGTTTTTCAAGGATGAATTCATGTACTTAATTGTCCAACCTCATAGTTATAGATTTTTTCAGGTTTTCTATTTCTTCATGATTCAATTTTGGTAGATTATGTTTTTCTAGTATTTTGTCTATTTCACGTAGATTATCCAATTTGTTGGCATACAATTACTCATATTTCTATATAATCCTTTATTTCTATATTATCCTTTTTATTTCTGTAATATCAGGAGTAGTATCTTTTTCATCTTGAATTTTAGTTACATGAGGCTTCTCTCTTTTGCCTTAGGCAATCTAGTTAAAGAATTGTTTTTTTCCAGAGAAACAATATATGGTCTGTTGATTTTTTAATGTTTCTCAAATTTTCTATTTATTTCTGGCCTAATCTTTATTATTACCTTCCTTCTGATAGCTTTGGGTTCAGTTTATACTCTTTTTCTAATGATTAATAATGTGTAAGGTTAGGTTGTTAATTTGAGCTCTTTCTTCTTTTCTATATTTACAGCTATACATTTCCCTCTCAGAACTGCTTATGCTGCATCTCATAAGTGTGGTATGTTGTATTTTCACTTCTTTTGTCTCAAGATATTTTCTATTTTAACTTGTGATTTCCTCTCTGATCCATTGGTTGTTTAATGGTGTGTTGTTTGATTCCCACATAAGGGCTGTCTGGAAAGTATCCAGCCATGTACTAAGAAAAATTATATTAACAATGGCTGGATACTGTTGTATATGTAGAGTTTCCTATTAATAGTTTTCCTTCTGGCTTAGCACCTATAGCACAGTGGTTGCAGCACCAACCACATGCACTGAGGCTGGCAGGTTCAAGTCCTTCCCGGGCCAGCTAAAGAACAATGACACCTCCAACAAGAAAATAGCTGGGATAAGGACAACAATGTCAGACTCTGTCTCAAAAAAAAAATAGTTTTCCTTCTGTTGATTTCTAGTTTAATTACATTTTATATTTTATATTAATTAAATCTTTCTAAATTTTCTAAGACTTATATGTAGCCTAACATAAGTTCCATCCTAGAGACTACTCTATGTGCAGTAAAGAAAAGTATGTATATAATTTCAGTAAACTGACTCTTTCATCATTATATAATGTTTATATACATTGTGACAGTATTTGACTAAAAGTCTATTTTTTCTTGTATTAGTATAGTCACTTCACTCTGAACTCTTTTTACTATAATTTGGATGGGGTATCTTTTATCATTCTTTTACTTTCAACCTGTTTTTATCTTTGGATCTAAAAACAGCCTTTCCTGTTTTTTCTTAAGTCCATTCTTCCAATTCATGTCTTTTAGTTGTAGAGTTTAATAAATTTACATTTAAAGTAATTATTGATAGAGAAGAACTTAATAATGCCATTTTGTTATTTGTTTTCTTTATGTCTTATCTGTTTTTCCCTCATTTCTTCCTTTTTTGCCTATGTGTTTAGATGATTTTTGTAATGAAATATTTTGATTCCCTTCTCACTTCCTTTTGTTTGCATTTGCATTCTATAGATACTATCTTTGTGTTTACCATTACATATAACATCCTAAATTTGTAACAATCTATTTTAAATTGATACTAATCTAATTCCAATCACAAATACTTCTACTCCTTTATATCTCCACCTGCCACATTGTTATTGATATTACAAATCACATCTTTATATGTATATATTATAACCATTACTATATACTTATAATTATTTTTATGCTTTTGTCTTTTAACTCCTGCAAAAGAACACAAGGTGAAATTATTAGCCAAAGTGATAAAATGCTGATTTTTTATTTGTCCATATTTATATATATATGTGGTAGGTTAAATATGTATTCATGGGTATTGGAAATGTGTTTTTAGGGGAGAATGGATGATTTTTTAATATATTACAGAAGGATAGTGGGTTTAGTTTATTCTGAGGTACTAGACACAGAATGGTCATGGCATGAAAGCCTGACAAACAAGTTTGTGAACTCATCCTAGAAAAAGTGCTTGAAAGGGTGGAACAGGTGCTGGTGTCATTGCATAGCTACCAAGGGGAGTACTTTGAAGTAATATTCAGCAATGAGGATGCAGCACTTTTTCCAGGACGAAGGAGTTCATCACTACTAGACCTACTCTATAAGAAATATGAAATAAAGGGAGTCCCTCAAATGGAAATGAAAGGATGCTACATAGTAACTATAAGCAATCTGAAAGATCTCCCCATATCTTAACTCTTCCAATCCAATTTTCTGCAATCCACATATTCCCCAGTTCCTATTTATTTGGGGTGGGTCATTTTCCTATAAGCACAACCATGTGAATACAATGCACAATGACTTATTCACATCAAAACACCCGGCATGTGGAGAAACAGAGAGTAACAACCTGCACTATCTATTGGCACTACATGAGGAAATGTGTCAGATAGGCTCAACAGCAGACTGGCAAAACAAATGTAAAAAAAAAAATGTGTCAGATATTTTCCAACAATGGAGATGAACAGGGAAATCATTATAATGGTAATGAAACTTTAACATGAGTTTTGAAAGGATCATACATTCAAACTATGGCACTGATTCTATTTGAAAAGATCATATATTCAAACTATGGCACTATCTATGTGATAAGTTGCTTTCTCTGTTGCTTTTAAGATTCTCCCTTTGTCATTCTCTTTCAACCAGTTCACTTATTTCTTCCTTCTCCTGTCTGTGTGGGTCTGCTATTGAACCCTTCTGGTGAACTTTTCAATTCAGTTATTGAATTTTCAACTGCAGATTTTCTGTCTGGTCTTTTTAAAATAAATTCTGTTTCTTTGTTGATATTTTCATCCTGTTCATATATTATTTTCATGGTTTCTTTTGGTTCTTTACCTGTGTATTTCTTTGCTTTTAATATCGCTGTTTTAAAGTGTTGTTGGTAAGCCTTTAAGAACAACTTCTAGAGGTTAATTTTCTTCCAATGAATGGGCTATGTTTTATTGTTTCTTTATATGTCTTATCTTTTGTTGAAAATTGGCATTTGAAAAAAAAATAGCTACCCCTCTAAGCCTTTATAGACTGGCTGTGTGCAGAAGAAGAACTTCACTAGTCAGATCATCATAAAGGCTTAAAAATGTTTCTAGGTCTTTTCTGGGTATGTATCTTCCCTGAAGTCTCTTTGTGTGCTTTTTCCCAATTAGCCAATTTATTACGTTATTCATGCTTGCCTCGAACTGCTTGAACAGTATCAGAGTAATTGAGTATCAGAGTCTGAGAAAGTATACAGATATTGATAAATTTAGAATAATATAATTTTATATTTTATTCTTTTTTTCTCCCTTAGCATGAGACAGGGATGTTAATGAAACTGAATCATCAGGGGGCCTTCATTTGCATGTTCCTTCCCAATCCTGTGGAAGAGACATTGAATTTACTTACATAGTTATATTTTTACATATAAAATGTAAAATATTTTAATCATAGTTAAGGTAACTAATTCTTTTTTTTTTAATTTTTATTAAATCATAATTATGTACATTAGTGCAATCATGGGGCACAATGTGCTGACTTCATATACAATCTGAAATATTTTCATTAAACTGTTCAACATAGCCTTCATGGAATTTTCTTAATCACTATATGAAGACATTTGTATTTTGCATTTAGGGGGTAATTCATTCTTTTGTGGCTTCCCCTCATTCTGGATAGCTTGGGGTGTCATTAAACATATTTGAAATCTACCTAAGACATCTTTGAATTGGAGATACATCTTTTCTTATTTTGGAGGCAGAGTCTTGCTCTGTCACCTCTGCTAGAGTGCAGTGGCATCATCATAGCTCACTGCAACCTCAAACTCCTGGGTTCCAGTGATCCTCTTGCCTCAGCCTTCCAAGTAGCTGGGATTGCAGGCATGTACCACCACACCTAACTAATTTTTCTATTTTTTGTAGGTACATGGTCTTTCTCTCGCTCCTTCTAAGGCTAATTTGAAATTTCTAAACTTAGGTGGTCCTCCCTCTGCGAGCTAGGATTACATGTGTGAGCCACCATGCCTGGCCTTGGAGGTACATTTAGTTTGGGCTTTTTGGGAAATATTTATATGTTTTTCAGTAAGTTCTGTGTAAAGATTTTTTTTTTTGAGACAGAGTCTCAAGCTGTTGCCCTGGGTAGAGTGCCATGGTGTCATAACTCACTGCAACCTCCAACTCTTGGACTCAAGCAATCCTCTTGCCTCAGTTTTTTATTTTTAGTAGAGATGGGATCTTGCTTTTGCTCAGGCTGGTTTCAAACTCGTGAGCTCAAGCAATTCACTCACCTTGGCCTCCCATAGTTCTAGAATTATAGGCATGAGCCATTTCACCCAGCCCTGTGTATAGATTTAATTGCTAGTTGTCCTCCAGTAAAATTGTTTTCTAGGAAATAGAGTGGAGAACATTGTGCTGACTCTTGGAATTGCAATAAGATTTTGACATCATTATGCCCTATAGTTCCAGGCACCTAATGTATATTGGTATGAAAAGAAAAAATGGTTTGAAATCTCAGAGGCCAAAAGTTTATCAGTGGAAAATGCTCCTAAGCATCAGATCATCATTTAGGTAAATCAAAAAGATGCTTATTTTGTTCTTCTAGTCAAGTGGAAGTTTTTCCTATCAGGAATATATTTATTAATATAATATGCCATTTGCGCAAGTGCACATACACCCCACTCTGAATGACTATGTAGGGTGAATACTTGTAAGAATACTACAGTGAGTTCATGTACATGTGAAATCACATGTTTTATCAGTCCAGCCAAGACTTCAGTAGGGTACAAGTGGTACACTCCAGGTAATTTGAGAAGGGTTTAATACAGAAGATATTACATGTGTGAGCAAAGGAAGGAAAACCACAAACAAGCATTAATGATGTACCCAAGACTCAATGTTGAGCTGTTGTTAATCCAAGACTAAAGCAACAAGGTACAGAAAGAGCTGAGACACCATAGCAAGTAGAAATCATGTGGAGAAGATTGCCTTGAGAGGAGCCAAGACTCCACTGAAGCAGCTTAAGGCCACCCTACTGGTGAGCAAGAGCCAAATATAAATTATTAGGGCTTGCAAATACCTCCCCATTCCCATTCCTGAGGTCAAATCAGCATGATGACATTATTGTGGATCCTTGTGATATTTTTGCAAAATGTCAAGATAATCAAGGTCCCTGTGAATTATATGGTGACAGCAGAAAAGTTAACATAAACTCTGGCAAGGTAACAAGCCTCCTTCCTACTGGGAGTAAAAAAAAAAAAAAAAGCAATTACCATCTCACAACTACATGCGAAGTACCAGAGGTTGGTAGGTACTTTATAGCAAAGATTCAACATACAGAATATAACCTACAAATTTAGGCTACCAGTATTTAAGAATATAACAGTTCACTGTGATCCTTCTGGTTTTACAAGGGTCACACAGGTGATTGTAAAGGGGTATTATGGAAACTACCACTATCTCCACCACTTGTATGAGCTCATCTACTAACTTTATATTAGAATGGAGTACTTGGATTCTTGCTTCTCCGTTCTCATGATGCTTTACTAAGAAGAATGTGTTCCGCCTCCATCCAGGTTAATTCAAAAGATGTAAAATTGGGCCAGACATGCTGGCTTATGCCTATAATCCCAGCCCTCTGTGAGGCTGCGGTGGATTGCCTGAGCTCAAGATTTGAGACCAGCCTGAGTTAGAGGGAGACGCTATCTCTAAAAATAGAGGTATTGTGGTGGGCACCTGTAGTCCCAGCCACTTGGGAGGCTGAGGCAAGAGGATTGCATGAGCCCAAGACTTTGAGGTTGCTGAGAACCATGGCACTCTACTAAGGGTGACCAAGTGAGACTCTGTATCAAAAAAGCAAACAAACAAAAAAGATGTAAAATCACCATCATTTTTAGTGGCTGAATAGTATTCCATGGTATACCTATACCACAATTTGTTAATCCATTCCTGGATTGGTGGGCATTTATGCTGTTTATACATTTGGGCAATTGTAAATTGAGCAGCAATAAATGGTCTAGTGCACTCTCCTTATGATAAAAGGATTTTTTTCCTTCTGGGTAAATGCCTAGTAAAGCGATTGCAGGATCAAATGAGAGGTCTACTCGGAGTTCTTTGAGGATTCTCCACACTTCCTTCCAAAAAAGGTTGTATTAGTTTGAATTCCCACCAGCAGTATAAAAGTGTTCCCTTCTCTCCATCTCTTTTGATATGTTTATTAACCATTTGTCTGTCTTCTAGAGAAGGTTCTATTCATGTCTTTTGCCCAGTGATATATGGGATTGTTGGCTCTTTTTTTGTTGATTAATTTGAGTTCTCTGTAGATACTAGTTATGAAGCTTTGGTCCAATTCATAATATGCAAATGTCTTTTCCCATTATAAAGGTTGTCTATTTGCTTTGGTTGTTTCCTTAGCTATACAGAAGCTTTTCAGTTTAATTAAGTCTCATTTATTTTATTTTTATTGTTGTTGTAATTGTCATGGAAGTCTTTGTCATAAAATCTTTCCCCAGGCTGATATCTTCAAGTGTTTTCCCCACACTTTCTTTGAGGATTTTTATTGTTTCATGCCTTAGATTCAAATCTTTTAGCCTGGCAGTGCTCGTAGCTCAGTGGGTAGGGATAATGGCAATATAAAACAGGGCTGCTAGGTCTGGTGGGTTCGAACCTAGCCTGGGCCTGCTAAAAAAACCAAAATAAATAAATCATTTTTTGTTCCTGAAATAATTTTTTGTAAGTGGTAAGAGATGTGGGTCCAGTTTCAGTTTTTTACATATGGTTATCCAGTTCTCCCAGAACCCTTATTAAATAGGGATTCTTTTCCCCAGTATACATTATTTATCAAAGATCAGATGGCTATAAGGTGTTAATTTCATCTCTTGGTTTTCTACTCTGTTTCAAAAGTCAGTGTCTCTATTTTTCTGCCAATGCCATGCTGTTTTGATCATGATGGCCTTGTAAGATAGCTGAAAGTCTGGTAGGATGATACCCCACAGCTTTGTTTTTATTACTAAGAACTGCCTTGGCTATATGGGGTTTCTTCTGGTTCCATACAAAAAGAATTATTTTTTCCCAAACTCGAATATATGAATATTAATGTCTTCATATAGTGATTAGGAGAATGCCATGAAGGCTATGTTTAACAGTTCAACCAAAATATTTCAGATTGTATATGAAGTCAGCACATTGTGCCCCATGATTGTACTAATGTACACAATTATGATTTAATAAAATCATAAAAAAAGATATTTAAAAAAAAGA
>CAUYON010089304.1:0-22116 GCA_963573935.1 Arctocebus calabarensis | reverse complement strand
TACGGTGCATCTTAGCAGGGTGCTGGTGAAACTTATTAAAGGTAGAGTATCAATGTCTTTATATAGTGATCAAGAAAATGCCATGAAGGCTATCTGTAACAGTACGATCAAAATATTTCTGAATGTATATGAAGCACATTGTGCCCTATGATGCCACCAATGTACACAATTATGATTCAATAAAATTATTAAAAAAAATGCAGAATCTCAGGCCCTGCCCCAGACCTACTGAATTCGTCTGAGTTTTTAAGAAGAATCCCAAGTGATGTGTCAAAAGTTTTAGAAGCATTGTTCTGGATTAGTGGTCTTTTAGTATGGAACATTTTGCCCTCTCCCATTCAGTACAGTATCTGGACACACTTTTGGTTTTTTTAACAGGAAAGATGGCACTGCCATCTAAGAAGGTATGTGTAGAAGTCAGAAATTCTGGAAACATCCTGCAATGCACACGACATCTCCCACAACAACAGAGGATTGAGCCAAAAATACCAACAGTACTGATGCTGAGAAATTCCAGACTAGACAATTCTAATGAAGGTGGGAGATTCGTCTGCAGAGTCAGCCATCTTCGAAAGCTTAGAAGTAGCAGCTACTAATCTGAGAGATAATCTGAAGTCTATGAACTAGACTGTCATTCTCACACTAAAATGGGTGGATTCTGGGACCCAAATGCCTGGGATTGATTCCCAAATCTGGCACTTAAATGCTGTGTAGTCTTAAGCAACTATGGAAATAAACAATATCAACCAAACAAGAGCAGACAAAGGCTGTTTATATGGAGCTTGCTATAGCTAGTGAGTCAGCCACCATCACTTGCAAAGTCAGAGACTCAAAGCGGTAGAGTGGGCAAACTTTATACTGGAAAAAGGGAAGGCTTGATTGGACACTATTGGCTTGGGGAAGCCAGAAATGGGGTAACTAGTGAAATTGAACCTATGAAATTGGTTGGAGTGCCTAATCTGGCTTTCTTGAGGTGATTATAATTTGGAAGGAGAGACAAAAAGTCATGGATAGTCTCAGTTATTAGTGATATCCTGGCCATTTGGGGCTGATTGTTATAGGAGTTACTGTTGAGCTTTCCCAGATTGTTACTAAAGATGGGCATCAGACTTTCTACTCATCTGCCTGATAGCAGGCTGGCTTCCTGGGTAGGTTAATGCAGACTGAGGGGAGTTGGTTTCTAGGGAAGGTTGTGGCAGGTTGGAGGTCAAATTTCATTATTATGTACTAATATGGTCTTTTGGGGGGCATCAGTGTTTCCTCATCTACAAAGTGGTTATAATAATGAGTTATAGGAAAGATGAAATGAGTTAACCCAGGTAGAGCTCTGAAAATCTCAACTAATAAGGAACGAGGACTGGCTAAATCTTTACCACCATCATCTACATCTGTCTCTAAATACATTTTTGAGCAACCTATGCAGCTAGACAAAGGGGTCTGAACTTCTCCAAGAGCATTACTAATCAGCATGCATTTAGGGACAGTGGCTGGAAGCAATGGGGTTTCATGGCACGTGTTACTGTTTGCAGCTGTAGGGAGGGAACATGACTCTCTGGGAAGCACTTTTATGATTGGATATCAGGGACCTGAGTCAGAGGCCATCTGGCTCTAATTGCTTATTGCTGTGTGACCTCAGGCACAGAGCAGCCAATCTACAGATTTTTTATAAAACATGGATATTAACATCTATTAGTGAAGATGAACTAGATAATGCTTATCGAGCACTTGGCATAGCACCTGCCAGAGAGCAAGTTCTCTGTAAAAGTCAACTTTGTTGTTACTATCATTGCCGCAGTCAGAAGACAAGGCTACTATTGCCTGAGGAACAGAAGCCTCCTGTGAGGTGGAAGGTCTCACCCTCTGGGGTTCATCGCCATTGTAGCTCTGCTTTTTAGTTTTGCAATTCTGTTCATAAGTGTTTATCAGTGAACAGAATCTGTGGGCGTGAAGCTTGGAGATTCACATTTTAACGACTCCCAGGTGATTCTTATGCACACTGGGGCTTTTAAAACCTGCCCCACAGTTTCCTACTCTCCACTCTGGGTGTGGCGTTTCAAGAAGCAATCCTGGGCCTTCCTCATACCTGTCGCAAGTCACCGGGGAACTGAACACCTCTTTCCCCTTTACAACTGAGACAGAGAGGATGCATTCTGAGATCCTGGATGAGAACTTCAGGGACTAGAGATAGGTGCTTCCTCTTCTAGTTTGTGGGTAAGTGGCGGTCTGTCTTCTGGGTTCTCTGATACGGAGATCTTGCAAAGATAGCCCACCCATCTTTCAGCAGGCAGGGGAAGAAAGTGCTGAGGGTCTCTGGGAGCAGACTGAGTCCACAGTGAGAAAGCATGGAGACTTCTAGAAATTTTTCTAGTGATATGTGTCCTTTAGATTTGGAGAGCTTGTCGGGTGTAGAAATAGGTCAGCTCTTAGTAATGAAAACAGAGATTACTGCAGCCAGTGACCTCTCTTGGCCTTAGCTGAGTGAAGTGCTCACAGTCTAAGTGTGACCTTGTAATCAGGAGGAACATGTAAGCTCTCTGATTTAGGGGCACAGGCAGCACGGTGAACCTGGACCCAAGGGAGCAGGTATCTAGAGCATAGCATTAGCTTGGGCTTATTTCTGCTGGTTTCTGGCACCTGTATGTCTTAAAACAGTGGTTCTCAACCTTCCTAATGCCACAACCCTTTAATAAAGTTCCTGTGGGTCATGACCCACAGGTTGACAACCTCTGTCGTAAAAGGTTTTGACAAGTCCTCTTGCTGGAATCAGGTAGTCAGGAGCCTTGGGGGAGTGGAATGTTCTTGCCTTGTGCTGGCATATGTTAGTTTTGATTGAATAGAGACATGTGGTATCAGTCTGAGGAGATGGGGAAAGAGGTGGTAAATGTGGATGATCCAAAGGCTGAACTTTATATCTGTGAGAGGGCCTCCCTCCTCTGAGGTAGTTGCCTGAAGCTTTGTTTGCTGAGTATTGAAAAATTCAGCTGTATCTCTAGGCCATTCAGGCAGAACATTGCTCTCAGCTCCCTGTGGCAGGAGGATTGTGTTCCATGGGAGCCTGGAATTAAGCTAAGGCCAATAGTTCAAAGAAGACTGAGGAAGAGGGAGAGATTAACTGGGGCCATCCCAGATGCTATAAGTTCAGGTAGCTGCCTTTCAATTATGAGTAGGAGCTAACTGATAGGAATTAGCAAAAAAGAAAAAGACCTGTGTTGGGTGCAACTCTGCCTATTCAGTTTTCTCCTTAATGGGGATAATTCTTAACTAATTCCATTATAAATTCCAAACCCTAAAATTTATAAGATTCCCATTTATTTAGACTGTGATAAAGGAAAATAATTGCCCACGAGCTTGATCTGAGATTTGAGTGAAAAGTCACTCTGAGCTCAGGCTCAGAATACAGGGGACTCATCTTGATTATCTGCATGGAGGAGTTTAGATTCTTGCTGACTCTGTAGAGAAATTTTATTTTTGAACCAGTAAATAGTTGAAGTGGACTCCTCTGTGTTGGCAGAAACCAGGGCCATCTCTGTAGATTATGAAGTGATTGTGGACCAAAATTAGAAAAAATTGTGGACCAATATTCAGAAAATATTTGAGAAAGATCTGGGGGGAGAGGAAAAAAGGGAGGGGACCTGGTATTGGAGCCAGCAGTTTTGAAAGAACAAGGAGGTTGAGATGGATGGGAAAAAAAAATAGGCAAGAGTTAAAAAGAGGGTCTGAAAAGGAAGGACCCATCAAGAAGGAGAAATATCTTAAAGGATTGATACACAGGAGGCTACAATTCAAACACTAGCAGAGAAGATTAATAGAAAACTGTCAAGGGAGCTGATGGAGGGGGGAAAGACTGTGACCTGAGTGCATGACAAATGATGAATTGGAATATTCTTGTAAATCTGCATAACATCATAGCTATTTAGAAGTTGGAGAGGCAACACTGTTGTATTTATATTCTAAGAAGTCCTGCATTATAGCTTGCAAATGGACACAGGAGGCTGATGGACATAAAAGATTCAGCCCCAAATAACATATATCTGTATTGTGTGGAGGAAAGAGCCCATGCAGAAGACACTTCTGCTTGGTTGTAGCGGGGATAAGGAGGAGACTTCTTTTTGGGCCTCTTTTTGAAAAATTGCTAATGAATAAGTAAACTGATAAACTGGCTTCTATCAACTTGATTACTCGCAAGCCCTGAGGACATTTTCCTCAGAAGCTATTTGGAAGAGTGGGCAAGGGGACAGACTGGTGGTTACATTGCTGCGGGGTTACCAGTTGTCATCCAGACTCTACTATCAAAAATGTTTCTTTTGCAGGAATCATATCCTTATTAGCAAGCAGGCCTCTTTCAGGAATCTTTACCCAGAAGTTCCCTGGGTTTCTTCACCCTGAATTTATGGAACAAATTAAAATACCTTTTTCCTCTACATTTTGATGAGTGGCTAAGGGATCAATTTGCTTGGAGAATTAAGTCACTGAGGCAACTGCTACTTTAGGGAGAATTCATTGTGTGGTATAATTAAGCAGAGGATAGGACAGCTATTCTTGTTCTTGTTTTACTTTTTCTTTTAGGCTCTGCATCCCTATATCATTAGATAAAATATGTTTGCGTGTTGTGCTGAATAAGAACAAAAAAATCTTTCAGAACATGGATGCAGGTGTTAGGAGAGACATCCATGAGCAAGTCTGTTCTCTGAGCCCTAAAAAGACTTATTTAACTGAATGAATTCTTAAGTGACAAAGTCAAAGGGAAGTAAAGACCTACTTTACATTGATAATTGCTAAATTAATTAATCCAGGGAATATTTTCCTGATGAATATATTGGGCATTCCCTAGTCCAATGGCTTCTTCTTCTTCTTCTTCTTCATTTTTTTAATTAGGAAAGAGGAAAATCACCTAGGATGGAAAGGTCATTTACAAAGATCAAAATAGAAATGAAAGATTCTCTTGTTTTGCTAGTAACTCTCTTTACAAGTGTGTGCTGGATAAGGCAAATTAATAATTTAGCTTTAATGCTCACAGATGAAGCTGGTATAAAGGGCTGTGATCTTCTCTGTCTTCATGATGTATCAGAAAAAGCAAGCAGTTTGCTGCTCAGAAATTGTACCCTGGAATAAAAGTAATGCTAGAGAGAGCACACTATATTAAAGATGGTCTGGAGTTAAAATGAGGGTGGTTCTATTTAGCCTGCAGAATAAATATAAAGATTAAATGGAGACGGAATGAAGCTGAGAGACTAATATCAACTTTTCTTTGACTTTTTTATTCTTTAAAACTTGCTTTAAGCAACGATTTCTGTTATGCTTAAAACATGCACATGGGAATTTGATTTAAATGCCTTAAAATAATGTATGCACGTTTTAATCAAAACTCTTATAGAAAAGCCTATCTATGTAACTTTTTAGAGGTTTCTCTTTTGTACATGAGAGGCAAAAGATTCAAAGGTTACTCATTGACTTCTTTGGAAAACTGTCCAAATTTCAGCTGTAGAATCTTTGAAATAAAGCAGCCAAATTTAGGGCACAGCTTACAAAACTATCTTTGTTAAATGATAACAAAGTGCAGTTTTTCATCTTTGAAAAACTACTACTGTCTTCTCAGCAGGGCAGAAAGTTGATGGTCAACATTTAAGGCTGCCTTTGGCTTAATGAAATGTTGCCCTTTCTAAGGATGTCATGATACTTTCATAAATGAAGAAAAGAAGAGAGACACTATGGCAAGAATCAGGATAGAAGTTAGCATTTCTGAGTCTGGACTCCAGGTCTGCCATTTACTTTTATACTGGGTGAAGATAGTTCATTTTCCACGTGTTCTGTAGACCCTGG
Source organism: Arctocebus calabarensis (assembly GCA_963573935.1). Classification (NCBI taxonomy): domain Eukaryota; kingdom Metazoa; phylum Chordata; class Mammalia; order Primates; family Lorisidae; genus Arctocebus; species Arctocebus calabarensis. The sequence continues at coordinate 16,296 of CAUYON010089304.1, read as the reverse complement.
GTGTTTTGTCTGTTTTTGTGCACCCCAAACTTTTATGTCTTGAATGAGCACACCTTATAACCCATCCCTCTACATTGCCTAACAATCTTTCTCATCTATCATTTGACTCTTAATGAATGTTCTGAGAACCACCATCACTTGACCATGTTCATCAATATGCTTATTGCTGGGGCCCACCCCTCTCCATCTGAAAATAAAATTTCATAAGGCAGGAAGAAGAACACGGAGTTTTCATTACAAGCCACATTCCAGACAATTTTATCTGAATCTTTCAGGGTTGAATCAGATCTCTCTCTCTCTCCCCACCCTACATATGTCTGTGTATATAACGTGGGCATATACACATACATAAAGAAGCTCAGGCTGAGAATGACTGTTATATAGCATTAGAGAAATAGTAGGTTGTCAGGGTAGGTTTTTAAAATGTCCTCAGGTTTTTCAGAAATGTTACAAATAAAAAATAGTATAGTTTGAAGCATGATCTCACATTCTCTAAACTGTGTTTAACTGGAGAGTGGCAGTGATATAACTTTCTGTGACAGGCTATTCTACAAGCTTTGAGAGAATAGAGGGTGGAAGAACTGGGTATTTGCAGGGAGGAAAAGGAAGGGGGCATTGAGTGTTAAGGGGCTATGCAGATTGGAGAGATCACAGCGTGAGAGGCAGGAGGATTTTCAACTCTGGTTAGGTATTGCCAGATGATTTAGGGCAGAGACTTGCCTGGAGCAACTTCCTAATGGAACTGGCTATTTGACTTAAAGGCTTGACATTTTTGCCCTCGGGAACTTAAGTTACCAGTTTGTATTCAAAAAAGTTATGTCATGTTATTCACCCATTGAAGGGTATGTATTTCCTTGGCAATAAAGTTTACATTTCCCACAAGATTAATCTGAAATAAATTACATGTGAAAAGTGTGAAACTCACATCAAAATTTAATACTTTTTCTACAGAAATACTCCTAACTGTCATTATTTCTGGAATAGTTAACAGTGTGAAGGGTTTATGTTATGTTTGAAATAGATGGCATCAGTGACAAAAGGACTTGCCTAAAAAAATGGTTTCTCTCCCTCTACCCCTAACTTTATGGATTTCTTTGGGAGTGAGCATTTCTAGGCTTTGGAATCATCTTGGAAAGTTGTTAATGAGATTATCTTATATCTCAGTGGTGCTAGGACAAAAAGAATTACTGATGTTCACTGTGATAGACAGAATAATAGCCCTGCAAAGATGCCCACATTTTAATTTCGGGAATCTGTATATTACCTTATATACCAAAATAGATTTTGTAGATGTGATTAAGGGCTTTGAGATAGGAAGATTACCCTAGATTTCCTCATAAGACCAATTTAATCACATAAATCTTCAAAAGTAAAAACCCTTCTCTGGCGATAGTCAGAGGGAGATGTGACTATAGAAGAGAGAATCAGAAAGATGACAATATGGGAAGGACACAGCCCTAAATCTGTGGCTTTGATTGAAGTTGAAGGAAGTGACCATAAGCCAAGGAATGAAAGTAACCCCCACAAGCTGGAAAAGGAAAGAAATGAAATTCTCTCATAGAGCTTCCACAAAGGATCATAGCCTGGTGAGACTCATGCCACATTTATGACCTTTAGGACTATAAGATAATAGCTTTTGGTTTGTTTTTTGAGACAGGGTCTTGTTCTGTTACCCAGACTGGGCTATAGCAGGGTAATCACAGCTCACTGAAACCTTCAACTCTCAGGCTCAAGCAATCCTCCTGGCTCATCCTCTCAAGTAGCTGGGATTACAGACATGTACCACCAAGCTTGGCCAATTTTTCTTATTCTTTGTAGTAGCAGGGTCTTGCTATGTTGCCCAGCTTGGTCTTGAACTCCTGGCCTCAAGCAATCCTCTTACCTTGAGCTCCCAAAGTGCTGGGATCACAGGTGGAAGCCACCACACCCAAACTTTTTAAATTTTTTTTTCTTGCCACTAAGTTTATGGCAAATTGTTTCAGCAAACATAGGAAGCTAATTCATCCACAGTCCTGGACTTGAGGGTCAAGGGGGTTAACTAAGCCCAATGTGCTTTATCAGTAGGAAGCTTTACTCTATGAGCTTTTTCATTCTGAGTTAATTGTCTTCTCATTTGAGAAATAAAGGAGCTGGTTCAGATTAGTGTTTTTTCAAACATTTTTACCCTCAAAGCTTTTATTCAAAAGAAAGGTTATACTGACACCCAATGATGGAGTTGCCCTGTGGAAGCAGGGACGATACTGATACTCCTTGTGGGGCAGGTGTGGGGCAAGCTGGTGGGAGAGCTCATTAGGCCAGCAGCACTTGCAGAGGGCCTTATAAACTCTGAATAATATGCATGGCAAAAAAATTTAAGAACAATATATTTGGTAGTGCTGACAAAAAACAAGCATTCTGAAAACTCTATTAGAAAATTGAAAATCATGGACTTCTTTCCATTGAGTATTCATCTTCAGTACGTTGTAAATTTCCTTAGAGCAAAATGAAGAGGGGAGGCTGTTATCTGACACGATACAGGTGTTAATTTATACCTTACTTTTGCTGAATCAAGTTCTTAAAAAACAGCTAAGTAATACAACATTTGGTTGTTTTTAAATGATGCCAAAATAAATTGTTTTATCATATTAACCTTTCAAATATGTGTGTTTTAGATTTATAAGTAAGTCTCTTACATGTATAAACAACCTCAGTGCATTGGTAAGTTTCAGTATGCTTGGGCTTCTGGTGATTTTTGCTGCTTATTTCCAATGTATCAATGTTTTTCAACTCTTTTTTTTCTTTTTACTTTTTTGTTTTTGATTTACTATATATAACTGATATTCATTATCTGATTTATCATTTATAATCTCATAGCAATTACACAATCTTCTCTTTGCAGTGCCTTTTTAAAATTAAATCATAGCTATGTACAATAATACATTTATGGGGTACAATGTGCTGGTTTTATATACAGTTTGAAATACAACAAACTGGTTAACATAGCCTTTACTTTACTTCCTTAATTATTCTGTTAAGACATTTATATTCTACATTTAGTAGATTTGACATGTACCCAGTAAAATGCACCATGGCACACCTGAACCCATAGTTAAACTTTTATGGCACCATTAAATTATGTTGATCAAAAATTTTATAAAATGAATATACTTTGCTTTGAACTTTTTTCAAAAATAATTTAATCTTTAAAAATTTTTGTGGCATGATCCTCTCATGACATGCTAATGTGCTATATATATATAGAAATATATATTCATACACATATGTACACATGTTATGAAAAGTAACATTTAAATTTGTGTTTTAATATTAAATTATTTATAAATGTGCCATCCAGAGGTACAAATATATTTTTGTGAGTCTTCTGGTCTTTTCTCTTTCCTTTAAACATGAATTCCTTACATATTGACCTAGTTTATATTACAAAGCAATTTGAAAAAGCATGCCATTACTCATCTCAGTGAAAATAGACATATAGGTTTTGCAATCAAATGTCTATAAATACTTAGTTTTTAAGGCTAAATGATATTTATTACTATCTCTATATTCCAATTTACTTCATTAGTCACACATTAGAAATTGAGATCACTGTCAGTATTTCACCACTCTAAAGAAAATCATGAATAGGCTTGTACATATAAATATCTTCATGGCTGGTCAACTATTTCCTCAGGATAAATTCTTAGAAGAACTGCTGCTCAGAAGGTACATACACTTTTGAGGCATTTTAACATTGGCAAATTGCCCTCCTTAATGGAATGATCAATATTACTTCAGATGCGTTAGGGCTACAAGCAAGGGGGAAAAAACTTACTCAAACTGACTTAAGCAACAAAGAAAATTGATTGATTCATATAACTGGCAAGTCTAGAGATTAAGTGAATTTAGGGACTTGATTCAGCATTTCAATAACAACATCAAGGACCCACCACATCACTTCCTTTCTCCCCTTATTCCTGTGGAATACCAGGTTTTTCTGTGGTCCAGATAGGGCTGGCAATAATTCCAGGGGCAGAATGCTTGCCAACGTACATTCAGGGACAGCAAGGGGCTCTCTAAGAAGATCTCTCAGCAAGAACGAGGATGTTTCTTTCTAGCAAAGCACACCTCACTTCTTAATGTTCTGTTTTTTATTGATTAGGGATGAGACTGTGCTGATTAGTTTATGCCTGAGTCACACGCCTTGCCTCTAAATTAGGAAAGGTTTAGATGTGTTGAAGGAAGGGGAGTTGTGTAGAGGGGAATGTCTACCGAGGAGGCAATTAGAGTGCTTAAGATGAACAAACAGAATTAGAGCTTGTTGCTACCTGGAAAATTAAAAAGCAGGAAAGCATTTGTGAGAAAAGAGTTTCAGCATTAGGTTGAGCAAGTCTACTGTAGGCAACTTAAACACCTTTCCCCTGCTATAGAGGCAAATCAATTCCATGATTTCTGTCAAAGATGGAACTCACCCAGGATCGGGGCTGGTGTGTCACATCCACACAAATATGTTAACCTTAAAGAACAACAGGTTCACTGCCATGAGACTGTTTGGTTAATCTGCAGCCAAAGTGGGAAAATTCAATTTCCTGTAACATTTTATGACTCGAGAAAACAAATACACAATTAATATATAAAACATTTTTAGCAACCTTAAGTAAAGAATTGCTTTTTAAAGTCTTGTTTCTTATTGACTTATAAGAAATCTAGGGAGGAGGTCTTAGATTAAAACTATATTATAGATAACATCAAAAATCCATATTTCTATAGAAACTCAGGAAATGAAACTAACAACTTACAACCACCTAATCTTCGATAAACCAATCAAGAACATACCTTGGGGGAAAGACTCCCTATTCAACAAATGGTACTGGGAAAACTGGATATCTACATGTAAAAGACTGAAACTGGACCCTCACCTTTCTCCACTCACAAAAATTGATTCAAGTTGGATAAAGGACTTAAATTTAAGGCATGTTTTGCAAAATCTTTGACCTTACGCATGACTTTTGCTTCTAGCATCAAGAGATCTTTGGAATTCAGAGAATCTTTACCATAACCATTAGACCTGGTACTGCCACACTTCACATACACATTCTTCCTTGGAGGTCAGTTTTCTTATCTCCTGCAAGCACACAACTTATATGCCATTCGCATAAATCTCCAGTTCTCTAAAGCAGGAAGTGAGTCTTATGCTAAAGATTGGGGCTCAATTTCACCACACCCAACACATTTATCAAGTACACAGGGAAATATAGAGATTTTATACTGGAGAAAGTCAATAGGCAGCAACTTAATTGACTAAGCAAGATTAACATCACTAGGAATAACATATTGACAAAAAAATTCCTTGATATTATGCACTGATAAAGTCACAATCTCATTTATGTGTTATTATTTTTTAGCAATATATGTGTTAATTAGTGGCTTATTTATTGGTAAGGCTTCTGGTTAACAGTAAGCTATTAGTAGTTAAGTTTTAGGAGATCCCAAAGTGTGGTGTTCTTTCCAAAAATACATAACACCTCTCCAATTATCATAAACATTTGGAAAAATACAAATGGAGAAACATTCCACAAAATAACTGACTGCTGTCCTTCAAAAGTTTTAAAAGTCACACAATGATGGATATAATTACACTTTGTATTATTTGTCAACTTTTCTCTAAAGAATAAAATTAGTGAAAAATAAAGTTAATAAAAATGAGTCAGCATATTTTATTTACCTTCTAATTTTGCTCTGAATGAGAAATCATTGTCTTAGGGTTGTCTGTCAGAAATTTAGACTGAGAGATTGCAACATTTCCATCTCCCTTTCCCTGATAAATTCGTAAACTCAACCAATTAACATTACTTTCTGTGGCTCCATTCTCAAAAGTAATGTTTCATATATATAGATTATATGTTCCAAGGATCAGCACTTAATTGATTTAAATCAATTTACTTATCCCATCACCTGGCAAAACTGTTTAATTTATGGATGTACATTTAAAACAGTATGAAAAATAAGGTACATGTAGGTGTCCCTGGAGGTTTCTTACTCCCATCAACATGCTGGGTTCTGTGGTTTAAAAGGTAACATTGTTACCTTTTCACTGTTATAATCATTTATAACAAAACAAAGAGAACTTGGCTAGAAATAAGGCTGACACTGAGTAGGATGGATCCAAAATAATTATAAAGAATCAGAAGAGAAGCCCTGGTATTTTCACAGTGCCACTGCGGTTGCAGTGCCATTAGATGTAGTCCCAGAATATAGAGCCATTCATTTATATGAGCTAATACATTTATTTTTTATTAAGTATAGTTTAGGGTGAATTCGGCGACTAAAAACATAAAAACTCTTAACCAATAGTTCACATATGCCTATTCCTTGTGAACAGAATTACCAGAAGCTCAGAGACTTTCTTCAGCAAGAGTAGTTCCACTATTATTTCTTATTTATTTTATATGTAAATTTAACATAAGATTTTTAAAAAGAAAATGTTTCTGTGTAATTTTTAATAGAAAATTTGTAATGTAATTTAACCTGTTATTTTGCATAGAAAAATAAAGGCCTAGAATTAAAAATGTGACTTAGTAAAGAAAAATTTCTATGGAAAGTAGCATGAAGATAACTCAAAAAAAAATAGACTTACTACTGTGAATGCTTGCACAGTGTTATAATCTTTGTTACCACAGTGAAAACTTTCATGGATTGGAGATAGCATCTAAAATGAAATCTAAAAAAAAAAAAAAACCTAAAAAAAATGAAATCTGGTTTTTATCCCTGACCCTGGTATGTCATACATTGTACCAGATAGAATGGAGGATACATAGATGAATGTAGAGAATTCTTGCTCTCTGGGAATGTCCATTCTATGACAGAAGACATTTACACAAATAAATGAAGGTAAAAAATTACAGTCATAAGTAGCTACAAATTAAAGGTCATAAACTTTCAAAAGAATAAGGTGTTAATAGAATAGGGAAGTCTAAATAGGAATGGTGGCATTTGAGCATTTTGAAGAATGAGTGAAATTTAGACATATGGCCATGGAGAAGGGATGCTTAAAAAGAAAGAAAAACATTACTAAAAGTTCAGAGGGGTTTCTGTGCAATTTTTAACAAAAAAAAATTGGAGCTAAGGATGGTGGCTCAAGCCTGTAAATCCAGCACTTGGAAGGCTCAGGTGGGTGAATTGCCTAAGCTCATGAGCTCAAGACCAGCCTGAGCAAGAGTGAGACCCATCTCTAAAAATAGCCAGGCATTGTAGTGGGTACTTGTAGTCCCAGCTATTTGGGAGGCTGAGGCAAAAGAATTGCTTAAGCCTAAGAGTTTGAGGTTGCTGTGAGCTGTGACATCATGGCACTCTACCTAGAATGACAAAGTAAGACTCTGTCTCAAAAAAAAAAAGGAAAGAAAAGAGAAAGGAAAATTGGCAATGCAATTTAACCTGTTGTATGCATAAGAAAATAAAGACCTAGAATTGAAAATGTGACTTGTTGAAATTGATACAAAGATAACTCAAAGAACTGAAAGTAGACCTTCCATTTGGTCCAGAAATCCCAATCCTAGTATACATCCAAAGGGAAAAAGGGACATTTTATCATTATTCATGATAAAATATTTTACTTGAACTTTAATGCTTATGGCAGCACAATAAACATTGTAATGATGTGGAAACAATCCAAGTGCTCATCAATACATGAGTGGATTAATAAAATATGGTATGTGTATACCAGGGAATACTACTCCACTATAAAAAAAATGGTGATCTAGTGTCTTTATCAGCAACCTGGATGGAATTGGAGACCATTCTTCTAAGTGAAGAATTGCAAGAATGGAAAAATAAACACCACACGTACCCAATACAAAATTGGAACTAGTTGATCAACACTTACATATGGAAGTAACACTCAATGGGAATCTGGCAAGTGAGAGGGGAGAAGAAGAGGTTGGGTTAATTCACACCTAATGGGTACAATGTGAACATTAAGGGTAAAGAGCATATTTATAACTTTGACTTAAAATGTACCAATGCAAATTATGTAACCAAAGTGTGTGTACCCTGTAATACTCTGAATGGGCAAAGAAAAAAAAATCATAGTCAATGGCGTAACTGTTGGTGTGTGAGAATCAGGAGATAGAAAGAGTAATGATCAAGCTTTGTTTTTAATATTGCCAATATCATTTTCTAGATGTTGGATTTTAGAGTATTTCTTTTTTCAGTTTTTTTTCAGATTGATATAAGTATATAAATGATTAGGATACATTGTTTGTATTTGTTAGGTAAAGTCTAAGTTGTAGTTGAGTCCTTTGCCCAGGAGGTGTTCTGTATAGCCCTCCATTGAACCCATTAGGTTATAGCACATCAAACACTCACCCTCCACCCCTGTTACCCCTTCTTCCTCCCCACCCCCACTTGAATTTAATTGTGTTTTTCACTCATGTGAGCATGTAATTGTTCATCTACTGGTTTCATGTTAATATTGAGTAACATTGGATACTTGCTTTTCCATTCATTGATACTGGACTTAGGAGGATGTTCTGTAAATTCTTCCAGGTAAACAAAAAAGATGTAAAGATTCCATCTTTCTCTGTATGAATAGTATTTCATAGCATACATATACCACAGCCTATTTATCCATTTGTGAGGTGAGCACTTAGGTTATTTCTACATTTTGGTGATTGTGAATTGAACAGTAATATACATTCTAGTGTAACTATTCTTATGGTAAAATAATTTTACTTTTCTTCTGGGTAGATAGCTACCAAAGAGATTGTGAGATCACATGGTGGTATATTCTTAGATCTTTGAAAATTCTCAATATTCCTTTCCAAAAAGGCTGTATTCATTTGCAATCTCACCAAAAGTTTATAAGTGTTCCCTTTTCTCCACATCCATATAAGCATCTGCAGCTTTGGAAGTTTCTGATGGGGGTTATGCTCACTGGGCAGATGACAGATAAGAGATTTAAATCCAAGAAAGGGAGTGAGAAAAATTTCCTAAAGTAGGAAAACCTTTACATGATATCTGCCTGGGGAAAAGATTGTCAATTTTTGTAAGTAGTGAGAGCTGTGGGTCCATCTCAGTCTTGTACATGTGGTTAACAAGTTCTCCCAGTACAATTTATTAAATAGGGATTATTTACCCCAATGTATGCTTTTGTTTGTTTTATCAAACTTCAAATGGTGATGTGAGGCTGATTTCACTCCTAGATTTTCTATTCTCTTCCATATATCTATGTCTTTTTTTTCCTTTTTTTTTTTTTTTTTTTGCCAATACCATGCTATTTTGAACACTGCAGACTTGTAATATAACCCAAAGTCTGGTAAAGTGATGCCTCCAGATTTGTTTTTATTTCTACGAATTGCATTGGCTATTTTTTTTTTTCTGTTTTCATCTGAAATGAAGAACTATGTCTTCAAGTTCTTCAAAGTCTAACATTGGTAATTTAATGGGGATGGGATTAACTCTGTGGATTTCTTTGGGTAGTATAAACACCTTAACAATGTTGATTCTTTCCAGCCATGAGCATGGTATAGTCCTCCATTTGTTAACATCTTCTGCTATTTCTTTCATCAGAGTTTTATAATTTTCTGTGTAGTGATCCTTCACATTCTTTGTTAGGGATATTCTCATGTAATTAATTTCTTTGATGCTACTATGAATGATACTGTGTCTTTGATTGTATTCTCAGCCTATTATTATCACACATGGACATTGATTTTATATTCTTAGACATTACTGTATTTCTTGATCAAAAGAACCATTTAGAAGATTAACAAAACAAAAAGTTGCCTCTTTGAAATGAAAATGCTTCCTTGAACAAAAGGTTACTTCTTTGAAATGATAAATAAAATGTATAAACTTCTGGCAAGATTAACTATAAACAGTAAAGAAAAATATATAATAACTGCAATCAGAAAAGGAAAAGGGAAAATAACAAATATCACATAGATATAAAAGATCATGTTTGATTACTACTGAAAAATTCTATGCCCAGAATTTTTAAATTTGAAGGAAATGGATCAATACCTGGAACCATGCTATCTCCTTAGACTCAAGCAGGATAAACTAGATCTCTGGAATAGACCAATATCAAGCACCAAATTTGCAACAACAATAAAAACCTCCCAACAACAACAACAAAAAGGGCCTTGAAGATGGTTTTACAACAGAATTCTACCAACCCATCACAGAAGCACTTGTATCTATATTTCCGAACATATTCTAAAATGTTGAGAAGGAAGGTATCTTCCCCAAATCCTTCTATTGAGCAAATATCACCCTGATACCAAAACCAGGAAAGACTCCAACAAAAAAATGAAAAATGCAGACCAATTTCACTAATTAATATAGATGCAACAATACTCAGTATAATCCTAGCTAATAGAATACAGCTACACATTAAAAAAAATTAATAACATGATGAAGTACACTTTATCCCGGGGACATAAGGTTTGTTCAGCATACATACATCCATACACATGATTCATTGTGAATGAAAGGTACAGTAGGCTGACTTTCCCCTTGAGATCTTGAGTGGGTTATAGCTCGGAGTTTCAGGCCCCCCACTGTGATGTATGCCTAAGGTAGTGAAGTGGGGTTGGAATGTCCAGCAGAGTAGATGAGAAAATAGTCTGAGAAATGTCTACATAGAGATCAGCAGCTTAGGGACAGTACAAAAATAAAGCTAGACTCCCTGCAAATACCCTGCAGTTGCAGACACTCTGAACCATAGACTACTTTCCCTCATTAAATCCCATCCAAAGTATTCTTTGATCTGCTGCTTAGTACTCCCCTCTACTTCAGCTGGATAGTTTTCTTCCTTGAACAAAGAACTGCCTGTTTAATTGAAACATGAAACTCTTACCTGCTCACTTTTTGCCTTCTATGTGCATGCCCCAAAATGCCTAAACAAAAAGCCTTGAATTTTCCTGTTGAGATGTCAACTGTTAGCCTTGTAAGGGGCTCATAAGGTGTCATTTCTCATGGTTCAGAACACTATGTGTGTTTTGTAATTTTTTTTAATTGTATTGTCTTTATTATTAAATCATAACTGTGTACAATAGTGCAATCAAGGGGTACAATGTGCTGGTTTCATATACAATCTTAACTATTTTCATCAAACTGATTAACATAGCCTTCCTGGCATTTTCTCAGTTATTATATGAAAATATTTATATTCTGCATTTGGTAAGGTTCGCCTGTACCCTTCTAAGATGCACTGTAGGTGTGGCCCCACCAATTACCCTCCCTAGACCCCAACCCCCCCCTCCCCTCCCTACCCTTGCCCCTTTCCCCATATTCTTGTGTTATAGTTGGATTATACCCTTCATACGACAGCTATAAATTAGCTTCATAGTAGGGCTGAGTACATTGCATACTTTTTCTTCCATTCTTGAGATACTTTGCTCAAGAATATGTTCCAGCTCCATCCCGGGATGGGGTTTTGATAGGCACTGAGGCAGAGTTAAGCAGGGCACTTGCACCCTGCTGTCCACTTAAGGCTCTTCAATGCTGAGAAAAAGAGGCTGTTAGAGATAAGTTGTCCCACAGGTGTTTTAACCAAACCAAATAAAGTAGTTTTGAATTTTCTCTTCAGAGGGGCAGTGTGTGCTGTGGGTTCATTTCCTTACTTTCTGTTTGATAGTTTATTTTCTTCTGTTAGATAGGTCATTAGCTATCAGTAGCTACACATTAGGTTTAGCTACACGTATTAGGTTTCAGTAGCTTCAGGGGCATCCCAGCCTTGATTGCAGGACCATCAGCCAAGTTCTCTGGCTTAGCTCAGATTCTTGGTTGAGGCTGCAGGCAGCTGTAGCTAGAAGGGAGGGGCCAGAAGGAGGCAAGACCGTGATGGAGGCTGTGTGTGTGTGTGTGACAGAGAGAGAGAGAGAGAGAGAGAGAGAGAGAGAGAGAGAGAGAGAGAGATATGCAAGAACCAAGAGAACTTGAGGTAGGAAAGCACAATAAAATGTGATTTTTAGTTATTTCCAATATGTATCCTTGAAATACGGTTTTGTGTGATTCTCCTGTTGTCCCAAATGCATCTGGCTGTCACTTTTATTTAGGCAGGGTTAGTGTGGGGGAGGCATCTCACACCTCCTTGGAGACCATGGTTGTGCCTTCCCACCTCAAGTTCTCACGATTCCACGCACATTTGGGGGGTCTTCCTTTGCACAAGCTATTGAGCTGCTAGAAACATGGACATCCTGCAAGAATAAGCAGCCTCGGCCTGTCCTTATGAACCTGAAACTTCCTGCTCCCGGGTGGGGGTGGAGAAGAGGCCCCTTACAGCCACTGGTCAGTGGAGGGTGGTTGGATGTGCACAGTGGATGGCTCCCGAACACACTGCAGTTCTCTCAGTTGCTTCTAGGTACCGGCTCACTGTCACTGTCACTGGACACCGGCCTGGTAACTGCACGAGCTGCGATGCAGGGGACGAGCGAGCTCCTCGCCTAGCAGCCGGCTGGAACACTTTGGGAGACAGAATGAGTAGCAAGGTTGGCTCGGTTCAGACGCCCGTGTGTGCCAGGCAGGGTGCTGGGTGCACAGCCGGGGAAATGAAGCTTTCAGGAGCGAGCGCAGCCAGCCCGGAAGGTGACACGCACCGACAAAGCCGCGAGTCCCGCCGGGGCCGATCTGCAGCATCCTCCCGGCTCGGGGCAGCCCGGGGCGCAGGCCGACTGGGGCGCGGCCGGAGCGCGCTGCGCCTTCCAGGGCGGAGGGCGGCGCGAGGGAGGGAGCGAGGGAAGGGAAGGCGAGCGGGAGCTGCCTCAAATGCTTGGAATAATTCCGCTTCCGTTTGGAAAGCCGCAGCCTCCGTCCCGCCGCCGCCCGCCGCGTCCGCCCAGCGCCCGCTCCGCGTTTCCACCGGCCCGCGGCTGCCCGCGCCGCTGCCATGGCCACCTCCCCGCAGAAGTCGCCTTCAGTCCCCAAGTCCCCCACTCCCAAGTCACCCCCTTCCCGCAAGAAAGATGACTCCTTCTTGGGGAAACTCGGAGGGACTCTGGCCCGGAGGAAGAAAGCCAAGGAGGGTGAGTGTAGCCGGGCAGGGCGAGCCGTGGGGGCCCGGGGCCGGGGACCCGAGGGCCGGGAGGGGCCGGGGCCGGGGCCAGGCGGGAGCGCGCCGCGGGTGCCCGGGCGGTGGGGCGCGCGGAGACGCGTGCGCGCGCTTCCCGGGCTCGTCGGGCCGGAGCGATGCGCGCCCCGCTTTGTGGCCCGGCGCCCGCGGGCCATCGAGGCGGTCCGCCAGGCGCTGCCTTCCTGGGCCCGGGACCAGGCCGCCGCCCCGTGGCTTCCGGAGGCGGCCGGACCGGAGCCCAGGCCTAGACCCAGCCCGCAGGCGGCGTCCTCCGCTAGGCCTGAGCCCCCGCCCTCTCCGCACCCGGAGGCTGGCATTCCCCGTTTCTGCTGAAACTTTTCTGGGCGCCGTCACTCTCACTTTTTGCCTTCACGGGTCTTTGAAATAAATCAGGTCATTTTCTAGACCTGCTGAAGGCCTCCTGCTGCAGCATTGGCCTCTGGATGTTTGTCCCAAGGCCCAGTAGGGCTCTGTTCGTGGAATAGATCAACATCAAATGTTTGTTGAATGAATGAGTGAAAAACTGGCCATCCTGCGGGTCCAGTAGTGTAACAAATAATCGACTTCCACCCGTGGAGAAAACCGAGGGTAGACACACAAGCTTAGCACCAGAGGCCTTGACTCTGGTGTAGACCTAGGTGTTGAGGGCTTTTGCAAAAACCATTTTCTTTTTCCCCTGAGGGTGAATTGAGGCGACCTTATTTTTTTTTCCAGAATGATTTGCATATAAAATATTTTGTCTCATGAGCAGATTTTTCATGCTGGTTTTGGGTTTGCAAAACGAGGCGGCAGTTCTCAAGAAGCACTGTTTGTGGTCTGTGTGGAGATCGACGTTGCAGGTTAAAAACATTTGTTTTAATGGACTGTTCAGTGTATTGGAAATAATCGTGTGAAAGCTGTGATGCTGAGATGTAAAAGAACTTTCGTGTTCTTGAGTTATCTTAAAGGGTATAAACTTAAATGTTGATAATTATCCACCTTGCCACAAACAAGTAAATGTCTCTAGACTGAAAGGAGGAACAGCAAAACATACTCCCAAACGGGTTATTTGGGTAATCTGTCGCGTACAGTCCCTAACAATGAGGGATGGATAATGCACCAGGCAGAATAGAGAAAAGCAACCTTAGCTGCATAAAAGGACATGGTGCCTGTGCTACACTCAGGAGCCAATCATGAAATTGTGGCTTCTTGCAAAGCCCTTTTCTAGACATCCTTCTAACTTTTTTCTATGGTATTGCTGACCTAGGAACTGGGTAATGAGAATTACTGAAGCTTCTGACCTCCCAGGAGTATTCACCCCACCTTTACCAACTCTGTAGGAAAGTTTACTTTATATCTAGCCAAAGTTGGTCTCTTGGAACCTCCTCTTTGTGGAGCCAGAGAATGAGTGTGATGGTGGCCCTCACCTCTTTCAAGTAGACCGGCTGCTGTCCGGCACCTTCCTCCCACCAGGCTGAGCAGCCTGTTCCCGTAGCTGGTTCTTTAAGGCTGGTTCCTGTAGCTGGTTCTCATAGGCATGACTTGAAGGCTTCCTGGCATCCTGGCTTTTCAGTTTCACTAGGGTCCCTGCAAGAAACAGAAAGCCATTTCAGCTGGGATTTTGACAATAATTTAGCAAAGAGATTATTTCCACAGCTGTGGGCAGGGGTAAGGGACCCAAGAAGGAATGCTGGGGTCCCTAGGGGATAGCAGCAGGGGAAGGGAGAAGGGAAGCAAACTGGAACCTGGACCGTGGAAGAGGGGCTGCGTGACAGGAACTGTAGTCCTACAGGGATGCTGCCACTGTCAGCAACATGCAGATGAGCAGAAACACGTGCTCTGCATGTGCTCCACTGGCTCTTGCAGCTCCTGTGGGTGCTTCCTCATGGCTGAACCCAGTGGGAAGCCACCAGGATAAGGGGATCTCTGTGATGCATCACACATGTATAGGGGCCAGTTCCCATAGGGCACAGGGCAATGCAGAGAATAGATCACAGCAGGGGGTGGGGGACATTGAGAATACCTAGCAGACTCCTCCAAGGGAGTTGCTCAGCAGTCAACATAGCGCAGTTGTAGCGCAAGCTTTCTGGCCCAGATTAGAACAGGACTGTCATCTCCCTTAGTCTAGCACAGGCACCATGTCCTTTTAACGCAGCTAAGGTTGCTTTTCTCTATTTTGCCTGGTGCATCATACCATTATCCAGCAGCTTAAAGACATTTTTACATTTGTTGCTCTTAAGCTACATCCTTCCTTACCTTGGATTTACTCAGTTTGGTTTTTGAAACAGGGTGAAAGATCTTATTTTTATCTCTTGCATTCTTAACTATAAAGTCCAAATTCTGTCATTCAGTCTAATCCAGAGGCTATAAATGGGTCAGAAGAGCACACAGCTTCTTCCAGAGGGACTGGCCACCACCTGGCTCCAAGTGCTTGCTGCTGGAGGTTGATTGTTCTCAGGTGGTTCTCTGAGCCCAAAGAAGGTGGTAGGGTTGGTCTGAAATGACTGTTCCTAGAGGGTGCATGCTGGGTGTGTGATCAGTGCTTCCCCTGTCCAGGGCCCACTGATCGTCCCAGCAACAAGAAAGCTGGGTCTCGCTCTGCATCCTGCATGAGCTCATATGAGCTCATAGCTTTGTGCTTTGGGGACTGCCTTCTGTTTCCCCCTGGTGTTTTAAAATATCTCATTCTTCATTCTTCAAGATCACTGACATTTTTCTGTCCACAAATCATCTCCATGTTTCCACCTAAATTCTCCTGAGCCCAAGGATTCCCATTCATTCAATACCTGCTCTGCCTTACTGTAGGATACAATTGGAAAAACATAATACATGTTAGTTAGAATACAGATGACCCTTGAACAAAATGAGGGTTAGGGCCACTGATCCCCACAGACTCAAAAAATCCATGTATAATCGTTGGTACCCTAAACTACTTATAACCTACTGTTGACTGGAAGCCTTACCAATAACGTAAGAAAGTTGATGAATACAAATTGTGTATCGTATATATGTATTATATACTGTATCTTCCAATGAAGTAATCTAGAGAAAAAATATTAAGAAAACCATAAGGAAGAGAACATACATTTACAGTATTATCCTATATTGATGTTATTTTTGTTTGTTTGTTTGTTTTTTAATAATTTTATTGAATCATAATTATGTACATTGGTGCAATCACAGGGCACGATTCATATACATTCAGAAATATTTTGATCATACTGTTACAGATATCCTTCATGGCATTTTGATGTTATTTTTTTACAAGA
>CAUYON010089303.1:0-24908 GCA_963573935.1 Arctocebus calabarensis | reverse complement strand
ATAACTCATATTGCAGTACCAATCTCTCTTTGGGAGGAGGACTATCTATGAAGGGATTTTATAGCAGGCTCCTAGGCATAACTGTCAAGTTCCAGCTTCAGATTAGATACCGTATGTTATTTTTGAAACATGCATCAATGCTGCTTAAATCCTTTGTGCCATTTAGTATTCACTAAAGGTTCCACAGGGTCTGAAAAGAAATATTTGCAGTGGCAATCTATTAGCTCTTTACTTACAATAGAATAAATAAAACAGTGAACCTATCCATTACAAGATACAAAAAAAAAAAAAAAAAGAGGATTCTTGTTATGTGGTGGTAGAAACTTTAGCAACACTGTCATAGAAGTAATTAGAAAAGTAGAAAATACGATGAGTGAACTTAGTGATATAGCTAATGATTTCTAGGCAGAATGTTGAATGTGTTGCCTTGTTTATTCTTGGTCCTTATAATAGAATGTTAGAAAAGAGACATAAACTCAAGGAAGGACAGTTAAACATGAAGGATGCAGGAATTGGTTTAAAAATCTCTATTATTTCTAGATGTCAAATGATTCTAAAATTTATCATCTCAGGTAAAGTTAAAATCTAGGGCGCTCTCAGAAAAGCCTTGTCTAGAGATGAAATTGAGGATGTAACTATAAAGTCCTTCAGTGAGACATCAGAAAGATGAAAGTTGGTGCTTCAAAGTACTAAGCGGGACAAAAAAATCTTTTAAAGATTTTAAGGGTGCCTTTCACCAACTTCTCAGTGAAACAGTAGAAACTGGTGAAAAGCTCAAATATATTCTCACTCAGCAGAAACCCCAGGTAGAAAAGTGTTTATATCAGGGACACACAGAAGCTGTGAGATAATAAATATTTCTTATTTTAAACAGCTACATTTGAGTTAATTTATTTTACAGCAATAGACAGCTAATATTCATGGGATATACTATTAAGTGAAAAAAGGCTGACATCTTAAGAGAGTAGCCCCAGATATGAGCAAAGATTATTTCTGCATGGTGAAATTTGAGGTATTTATATTTATTCATGTATTTATTTATCTGTTAGTATTGAATCCAGAAAAAAAAATTCCCTAAGTTTTCTGGAATATTTTGGGAAAGTATCAGTGGGATGGATAAGAGTTTCTGTAAAAGGTCTATATAATATTTTGTCTTCACATTTGACAATATCCCTGAAACCAAGTAATGAACTGAAACATTAGAGGACAATCCTTTCTTCCTCATACCTTTCCCCATAAATTATGTGTGTATAATACAAGGATACATGACTTTTCTTTCCCTGATAAGAAAGAATAGTCTGGAATTGTTCTTATTGATTTTCAATGATTTTGAGAAGTATGCAATGACAACTCTCATTTTTGTGACACTTCTTTCTAGCCTAGGTTGTTGTTGTTCTTCCTAATAGAAGATATAGAAGGGCCTGAATTTTGTGGCATATGAGATTTAAAAATATCTTTGAAAATAGTTTGTGAAGTTCAATTTGGACAGTAAAATTTGCAATAAGATTAGAAATCCTATTGTATATATTTTGAGAATGCTGGTATCATTCTCATCCTGAAAGAGGATATTAGTACCATAGCCGTGCAGTTAATGGTGTTCAGCTAAGTTCTGAATGAAACAACCCAATAATATTGTAAGTTATTTTAAAATCATTTTTTGATTTAAATTTTTGTTTTTAATTGATGAATAACAATTGTATATATTTGGGTACAATGTGATGTTTGGTATGTGTATACCTTGTGGAATAATTATACTAAGTTAATTAACATTTCTACCACCTTACATATTTATTATATTTTTGTAGTGAGAACTTAAAATCTATTCTTTCAGCATTTTTGAAATACACTTTATCACTAAGTAAGGTTACATTGCTGCACAATAGATCTTGAAAATTTATTCCTCTGACTGGAGGAATTGTATTAACTTTTACTCCTTAGTCAGCTTCTAATCGTCTCTCTCCCACCTGCTACTATCATTCTACTCTCTGCTTCGCTAAGTTCTACATTTTTAGATTTTACATACAAAAATTAAAATAAATATTTTAAGTACATTGATTTATCAAGTTACTACTATCCATTCAGCACAATACTGGATGTTGTACATATAATCTTCGAACAATGCTGAGTTCAAGCAATAAGGACAAACATTCTTGTCTTGGTGTGATATTAAAAAAAGCATCTGTTCTTCAACATTAAGTATGATATTAGTTGTATAGATTTTTTTATAGAAAACCTTTATCAGGTTAAGAGAGTGACTTTGTATTCCTAGTTTGTTGAGGCGATTTGACTTTGTGTAATGCTTCTTTTGTATCTATTGCAATAATTATGTGTTCATTTGTCTTTTTTCTATTAATAAGGTGTATTTTTTTTCAGATGTTAAACCAGTTTTTCATGGGTAGGATAAGTTCCATTTTGTCATGATATATAATCCTTTCTATGTTTTACTGAATTTTGTTTACTAGTTTTTTTTTTTATTCTTCATAAGAGACATTGATGAAGAATGTCTCTCTCTTTTTTTTTTTTTTTGGTACGAAAGGTCTTTATTGGTGGGAGAAGCTGCAGAGCAGCCTTAAGGAGGAGGGAAGAGAGAGAAGAGAAGAGAGGGAGAGAGACATGGGGGGAGAAGGGAGAGAGAGAGAAGAGAAGAGACAGAGACATCGATCTTTAGTTTTCTTTTCTAGTGATGTCTTTGATTACTTTGTTAAAGTAATTCTAGTCAAATGCAATGAATCTAGTCAAATGCAAAGACTTGTGAAGGATTGACAAGTTATTTCTTCTTTCCTTGTTTCCTGTTCATTAGTGAAAGTCCTGGGCCAGGACTTTCCTTTGTGGGAAGTTTTAAAGTACTAGTTAATTCTTTGTGTTAGTTCAGGCTGGTATAATAAAATACCATAGGCTTGATAGCTTATAAACAACTCAGATTTATTTCTAACAGTTCTGAAGGTCAAGAAGTCCAAGATCAAGACATCAATTGATTGCTGTCTAGTGAGGGCCCATTTCCTGATGCAAAGATTATGCCTTCTTGCTGTGTCCTGTCATTTGTGGATGGAGAAAGGAGGCCTTTTGAGACCTCTTATGTAAGGGCACTGTCTTAGTCCATTTTGATTTGCTATAACAGAATACCATAGACTAGGTAATTTCTAATGAACTGAAATTTATTGGTTCATAATTGGAGACAGTGAAGTCCAATATTGAGGGACTTCTTGCTGTGACAACTCATGGCAAAGAGAGACTGAGAGAGATAGAAAGCAGGAGAGAGACAAAAGGGGGAAATATTTGTCCTTTTATAAGAAATGACATTAGGAATAATGAACCCATTCCTGTGATAATGACATCAATCCGTTAACTCTACCTTCATGGTGCCTTAATTGCTTCTTTTTAAACTTTTCCTCTGGACACTGTTGTATTGGGGATTAAGTTTCTAATACATGAATTTGGGGAACACTTTTAAATTACAGCAGACACTAATTCCACTCATGAGAGCTCTAGCCTCATTATCTAATTACTTCTCCATGTCCCCATTTCATAGTACTATAACCTAGGGGGTCAGGATTTCAACAAATGAATTTTGAAGGGAATACAAATGTCCAGATAGTAATCTTTTCTTCAGTTATAGGTGTATTCATATTTTATAGTTCTTCTTGAGTCAATTTTCAGACTTTGTGTACTAGGAATTTGTCCATTTAATCTAAGTTATCTAATAATTTGGCATATAGTTCTTTGTACTATGCTCTTATAACTCTTTATTTCTTTAATGTTAGTGTTGTCCCATCTTTCATTCCTAATTTAAGTAATTTGAGTATTTGTTCTTTTTTACTTCAGTCTAGCTAAAGGTTTATCTTTAAAACTTTTTGTTTGATGAACCCACTTTTGGTTTTACTGATTTTTGTTACTGCTTTTCTATTCTCTGTTTCATTCACTTATACTCTAATCTTTATTAGTTTTTTCCTTCTCCTTCCTTTGCGTTAGTTTTCTTTTCTTTTTCTACTTAACATGTTGGTTAGGTTATTGATTAAAGAAGTTTCTTTACATTTTAAAAAAAATATAGGAGTTTAAAGTTATAAATTTCCCTCTAAACACTGCTTTAGATGCATCCTTATGTTTTGGTAACTAAGTTTTGCTTTTCACTCAAAAGTATTTTATAATTTCCCTTTTGATTTCTTTTTTGATTTACTGGTTATTTAAGAATTTATTGTTTAATTTTCACATATTTGTGAAATTCCTAAATTATCATTTGCATTAATTTTTAATTTAATTCCATTTATGCACAGCATATTTTTAAATAGCATTTCAAACTTTAAAAATTTATTGAGACTTTTGTATTATGATCTAGATTATGGTTTATCATGGAGAATGTTCTGTGTGCATTTTATAAGACTATGTTTTGTTGGTGGGTAGAGTGTTCTAGGAATATCTTTCAGGCCTACTTGCTTTATTGTATTGTTCAGGTTTTTTCTATCCTTATTCTTTTAAATTGATATTCTATCCTTATCCTTATCCATCATTGAAAGTGGAATATTGAAATCCCTAAATATTATTGCAGCATTCTCTTTTTCTGATTTTTAATTCTTTTTTTCTTTTTTTTTTTTTTTTTGAAACAGAGTTTAACTGTATTGCCCTCGGTAGAGTGCTGTGGCGTCACAGCTCACAGCAAACTCTTGGGCTTAAGAGAGTCTCTTGCCTCAGCCTCCAAGTAGCTGGGACTATAGGTGCCTGCCACAACACCAGCTGTTTTTCTTGTTATTGTTGTCATTGTTGTTTAGCAGGCTCTGGCTGGGTTTGAACCCACCAGTCCTGATGCATGTGGCTGGCACCCTAACCACTAAACTATAGGTTCCAGACCTCTGCTTTTTAATTCTTTCAGATTTTGTCTCACTTATTTTCATGTTCTCTTGTTAAATGCATATAAGTGCATATATTATATAATAACTGTATACCATCCCTATTCATCTCTAATAACTTTAACTGTTATCATGAGAACTCTAAACTAGCCTTCTCATAGTTGCTGTTTGAATGGTGTACCTTTTCTTACATATTTGTTTATAACCCATGTATGTCTTTGAATCTAAAGAAGGATGTCCCTGGAGAGAGCATATACTTAGTTGGATGTTGTCCTTGTTTTTTTCCCAGTTATGATATCTGCCTTGTGACTGGAATAGTTAGTTGATCTATTTATACTTAATGTTATTACAGATATGGAGGAACTTATATCTTCTATTTTGTTTTTTTGTTTTCTGTATGCCTATCTCTTTAGTTACTCTGCTTTTCCTTCACTGCCATCTGTTGAATACAGTGGTTATTTTCTAGTGTAATATTTAGCTTTTTAAATGACTTTTAACTTTTTTTGCAGTTTTGGCTGGGACTGAGTTTGAATCTTCCACTTCCGGTATATGGGACCTGTGCCCTACTCCTTTGAGCCACAGGTGCCGCCCACTTTTTAACTTTTTAAAGTTATTTTCTTAGTGGTTGTTCTTGGGCTTGCAAATAACATGTTTACTTATCAGAATTTACTACAGGTTTACATTAAGCTAATTCTAACGCTATGGAAACTTATATACCATATAGCTACCCCTTTCCTTTTCCCTTTGTGTGTTATTTTTAAATCATAGTATATCTGTAGGTATTACAAACCCAACAATTCATTTTTATAATTATTAGTTTATATAATCCTATGTCTTTTAAAGTAGCTGAGAGAAAGTTTATATTTATAGAGTTCATGGTAATTTTATTACCATTTCTAGGTAATAAATTGTTCTTTTAAATTTTTTTATGTATTTGAGTTATCATCAAATGTCGTTTTCCTAATCTATTGTAATGTCATTTTTACCCACCTTCTTTGTGCTCTTATTATTAAATACCCTACCTTTGTATATATTATAAGTATGACAATATAATTACACACATATTATTTTATTTAACTGTTTTTAAAATCATTAAAGAGAAAAATAAGTATAAATATACTATTAGTCTGTCTTCTATAATTACCAACATAATTACCTCTGCTAGTACTCTTTGTTTTGTTCATGTGAATTTAGATTGCTGTTTGGTGTTACTGCCTTTAAAGAAATTCCTTTCATATTCTTTTTAAGGAAGCTCTGTTAGCACCACATTCCCTCCATTTTTCTTTAAATCTAGGAATGTTTTTATTTTGCCTTCAGTTTTGAAAGACAGTTTTATTGGATTTAAGATTCTTGATTGACAGTATTTTTCTTTCATCACTTTGAATATGTTTTCCTCTGATCTCCAGTGTTTCTGATGAAGAATTAACTATCTATTGGGGTCTCTTGTATTTAATGAGCTGTAATTTTTTTTCGCCTTCAGTATTTTCTCATTGACTTTTTCTGTCAATGTTTTGACTATTCTATGTCTGGGTTTGGATGTCTTTCCATTTATCTTAATTCCAGTTCATTAAGCTTCTGAGATTTGTAGTGAAGAGTCAGAGTCCATGTCAAAATCCCATGTTCAATCCTTTTCAGCCCAATTATAGGCAATTATGAGGGTTTTTCATGGCAGGTAGCATGGGGAAAGCTGCCTTACTCATACCAAACTTGGTACATGGCTAATGCATTATAGTTTTCAGAAGGAGGTATAGGAACTTAGATTTCTCAGGCTAGCCATCCTTTTATGTTTGTGTGGATTCCTAACTCAAGCATCTCTATGCAGAGACCTCCTTATTGGAGGACATCAGCTAGGATCCTTTTCTTTCCTCTGAATCAATGTTTTTCCATTCCTTCACTGCTCTCTCCCCAGACTCTTCTCCCCTCCATAAAAAGGGAAGAATCCTTTTGTTAAGTGCTCCTCAGCAATAAGGTAAATCCTGCTGTATGTATTACAAGTCACCACCTTGCTGATGGTTTTGTCTGGTAGAGAAACAGTAGAGAATTGGTATCTTTTTCTTTTGCCTCTTACTTGGACTGTGGCAGTAAGTGAATAAAGGCTTGATTTTTATCCCACTTTTCTCATCTTCATTAACCACTTTGATATTTGGGATCCCATTTGAGTTTTCAACAAGTATTTTTTTATATTTTCTAATTTTATTTACCTTCACCTTTTATTTGGGATTTCCTTTGAATGTATGTCAGCACACTTAATAGTGCTCTGAATTTTTCTTATGCTCTGTTCATTTCATTTGTTCTCTATCCATCTTTCTTCAGATTTACCGAATCTTTCTTCTGCAAGTTCATATCTACTGATGAACTCTGTTTTGAATTTGTCATTTAAGTTAATATACTTTTTGGCTTCAGAAGTTACTTTTAATTCTTTAAAATTAACAATTTCCATCTCTTTATTGATAAATACTGCCATTGTGCCTTTATTTAATTTTTAACAGGGTATTCTTTAGTTCTTTGAACACAATTGTACTTGCTGCATTAAGTCTTCTGTCTGAGAAGTTCAACATCTGGGTCCCCTTATAGGCAATTTCTGTTGCCTGCTATTTTTCTTATGTTTGGGTTATATTTTCTTCTTTTGTCTATCTTACAAATTTTGTTGAAAATTTTGACATTTTAGATAATATATTGTAGGCCATGAGCAATGACTCATGACTGTAATCCTAGCACTCTGAGAGCTGAGGCAAGTGGATTGCTTGAGCTCAGGAGTTCAAGACCATGTTGAGCAAGAGCAAGTCTTCATATCTACTAAATATATATATATATATATATATTAGCCAAGCATTGTGGAGGACACCTGTAGTCTCAGCTACTTGGAAGGCTGAGACAGGAGGATCTCATGATCCCTAGAGTTTGAGGTTGCTGTGACATACACATGAAGATATTACATTGTTGCAATTTTAAGTAATGGTTCCCCCTTAGGACTTATCATTCTTCTTTGTACTTTTGGGTTTTTGTTTGGTGACTTGGATGAACTAGTTTAGCCAATCTATTTTCAAGTGGAAATTTCTCTGATTTTACTGTTTAGGAATTATACCATGGATTTGCATACAATCTTCTTGACCATCAGGGGTAACATCTCTTAGCCACCATCAATTGCTATCTGCTTGCTGTATTTCTTGACAGTGCCCTGGGGTATAATTATTTATTCCAATTAAATACCAGTGTCTTTGCAGGGGCAAGGTGTTGCCAATATTTGAGGTCTTTTTTTTTTTTTTTTTTTTTTCTTTCCAGTTTTTGGCCAGGGCTAGATTTGAACCAGCCACCTCCGGCATATGGGGCCAGTGCCCTACTCCTTTGAGCCACAGCCTGTTTGAGGCTTTTTCTAATGCAGGAGAGCTCCTCTCTGTGTCTCTTTACTAGGTTTACTCTTTAAACTATCCCCCTTTCTCTCATTTTGCTTGTTTCTTCAAGTATCCTGGAGATCCCACACCCCTCTTAATTGTGCTCCAGCAGAATTGTCATTACTTCTGTTAATGCTGTTAGGTATGAGCTTCCCTGAGTTTTGTTCCAAATAAACATAGTCTATTTAGGGAGATCTGTAGCTCTTGTTCTTATGGCCTGCCTTTCCCATTTGGTAGAATGTCTGTGGTACTATAGCACCAGGCCTACAATAAGGAGAGTGGCCATTGTTGACACCCCTATTCTATGAGTGTTACCACCCAACTGGGTTTATTTTGCCCTCTGCACATAGAAGAGCCAACACACTGAGACAGCAGTTTAATAATCATTGGTTAGCTAACCAAGAAGACAGGAGACATTTCTCAAATCTGCCTCCTCCAAAAATTCTAGGCTGCAAAGAATGGAAAAGAAATTATCCAGTGTACTCAATTCTAATATGAAACCAAATACATGCCCACCCAAGAGAAAAACACAATTAAACTCAAGTAGGGGGTGAGAAAGGGAGGGAGGAAGGAGAAGGGAAGAGGAAGGAGGATTGGTATGCTGTCAACTAACAGGCACAAGGCAAGGGTATATGGAACACCTCTTGGGTGAGGGACACAACTACAACTTGGATGGACCCTACTTAACAATGCAAATAATCATCTGTACCCTCATATTAAGCTGAAATTAAAAAAAATAGTTCTAGGCTGGAATTTTAAGGGAAACTTGGCAAGCAAAGGGCTAGGGAATTGGCATTACTGATTGGTTGGATAAGGGATAGAATCATAGGGGTATAGAAACTGCATTCTTGTGCTGAGTTAGTTCCTCAGTGGGAGTTATAGGGTCAATTTAGTCAATTCCATGGTATGGGTCACTGGTCTGGTTGGTGTTAGTGAGCCCGTTAGATGCACGGTCTAGAAACCATCTTAAAAGCAGTCTGATGTTTCACACTAGAGGTGTTATCTTTAGATGTGATTAAGGGATGTTATAAAGCAGACTTCTAAGCAGTAAGCAGCTATAGGGAACCAGGCTATGGGACAAAAACTGGTTAATTTTTAGCTATAACTATACTTTGAAGAATTCAGGCCCCTAGCAAAGCTTTAATATCTTGGTTTCAATTGATTTTATAAGGATGGTTTTATGAATAAGGTAGGACGATAGCACCTGGCATAGAATCTCCACACTATGAGGTAGCTGAGGCAAGAATAATGCTGATCCACTGCCCTATGTGTGGAGGATATGTGGGGAAAGGGAGCCCAAATGTTTCAGATATACCTGCCTAGATTAGAGCTCCTTCAACATGATGCTTTGGGTTTGGGGAGAGAGCTATTATTAACCTTCCCCATGCCAGGGTAACTCTGTAGTTGTAGATGAGAGCTGGGGAGAAGTAGTGGCGGAAGATAATGGGAATAGGTTGTGGGTCAAATGCTACCAATTCTTACAGTCTTGCCATGATTTATTGGATTTTCTAACTAAATGCTTCTGAATTTGCCATATGCTTTAGGATAAATTAAAGATACTTTAAATGATTGCTTTTTGTGATTTTCATTAGTTAAATTATTGTTTCACTGGGGAGAGTATCTGCCAATATCCTCAAACCACCATCCAGAAGTCCTGCCTCTTCCCTAGAAGGGATTTTATCAAAGATTTTTACGCTGAGTAATGAAAACATAGAATTGCAAATGACCCAAGAGCAAGTGCAAGGCCTTTTTCAGATTTTTGTTTTCTTTTGATTTTGTCCAAGTACAGTGGAATTCAAGGTGATATGTATATAAACTTTGGAGTGCTAGACTGAACTTTTCACATGTGCCCATCATACTTAAAAACTATTCTTCTCATTTTAGTCTTACTTTTTTAGCTGTATGCCATTGGTTTAAATTATATGTAAGAAAAGAGTGCTATAAAAAGTTTGTGCTTTAAATTATAAACATATTTTAATGATTTCTTCACTTTTGACATGCAAAATTTAAATCATTCCTTAAATTATAGATGATTGCAAAATAAATGAATCAATTTTGAGTCTATCTGGGATTAGACAAATGAATGCAAAAATACTTGTTTGCAAGAAATTTAAACAGTCTTAAAAAGCTTAATTCTAATGCATTTATGGGACTAAATTGCTATTATTTTCAAGTCAAAGAAATGGAATTAATTCAATAGTTTCTATGAAGTAGTTGTTATATGTCTGACTTTGTGATACTATGAGAAAGAAAATCTACATTTTAAGCCTTATATTTCAACATTCACCCTACAGTCTCTAAGCTCCATTATTTCAAACCATATCCTATTCAAAGACTTTTCATATATATATATATATATATATATTTTTTTTTTGCAGTTTTTGGCTGGGCCTGGGTTTGAACCCTCCACCTCCAGCATATGTGGCTGGCTCCCTACTCCGTTGAGCCACAGGCACCGCCCCACACTTTTCGTATTTTGAGGGCTTTGCCTACTTATCAAATAATTCATTTAATAAATATTTATTTTATAATTCATTCAATAAAAATTTATTGATAGCAGACATGTTGAATCCTTTATTTTTAAAAAATAGTTTGGTTAAGTTATATGGTTATACTTTTGTATTTTCATATTTTTGTCAAGTTATGGTGGAAACACATTGGTTGAAATTCTGATTATAATAACATTCAAATGATAGAAAAGTTTGGATATTAAGGTTTGCATCTGTGTCTATGGTATATCTTGAATATAGCTGCATTTGTTCAGGTCTTTCTAGGAAATGCTCTTCATGCTTTATAATTTTATAAATTATTCTAACTAAGAGGTCTTATGGATTTTTGTTAGCTGTATTTAAAGTATTTTATATTTTTGATTGCGTTTTATATAAATACTTTTTTGTTATATTTTTAAATGACTATTATTAGTGTATGGGAATGCTGATAAATTTTGCATGTTGAATTTATTTTAACCTGGTCAATTTTCTCAGCTGCCTTTTTAATTTATACAGTTATAGATTCTCTTGTATTTTCTACGTAAACATGTTTTACATTTGCAAATAGTGACATTTGCCTTCTTCTAAGACATACATTTCCTATGTTTTTCTCATTTTACTGCATTGGAGAGAATCTAAAGTATAATGGTAAGTAGAAGTGATGACAAAAGTAATCCTCTTCTTTTTTTAAAGAAGTAACTATTTTCTTATCCTTAATTTTATGGGAGTGAGTATTCTAAATCCTACACATTCTTAAATTTGTGTCTTATTAGAATACTCTATAAATGACTAGAGTTAAATTTATGTTCTGGTTATTAATTTTTCTGTTTTTTTCAGTGTTAGTTTTTTTTTCATTAAATTTTTTGGGAGATAGTTTTGTTTAATTCTTTTGCACTCCCATTGTGCTAACCTCTCCCTGTATTTAACAGTTTTGTGATTTTTTTCTACCTGATTTCACAGACTCTTTCATTTAGACCAAAACTTATTACATTATATTGAGGCTCTTATTTTGCATTGATAGTGAATTATCAATAATCTAGTTGTTGAGGTAGCAACTAGATACCTCATAGCAGCAGCTAGCAGCAGTTTTCTTCATCGTCCTTTCACCTGTCATTGAAAGACATCCCGGAATCTGCCTTCAAACAGGAAGCTTGACTTCAGTGTCTAATTCATAATAAAGCAGTTTTAATCCTTTTAACCCATAAGAATGAAACTCCTGGTCAACTTGACCTACTTATTAATCTGGAGCCCAGTAGGCTCAGGGCTTTTACCTCTACTTACTGTTGACCTTTTTCTTTCCATTTTGTTCCACAGAGATGTCCATCTCTTTTTTAAAGCAAGTATATGTGGGTGGTTGTATCAATAATTCCTATATATTTGGATAAGAGAGGGTGTGTAAATATGAAGGTATGTAGTATTGAGCTATCTGGATCAGAAGTCGAAATACCTTACTTTAAAGACATATAACATCCTATTATATTGATTGATATTTCAAAAATATGTGTTTTATTTTGAAATTTTAAATAATTATGAAGATGGTTGGATGTAAAAGATTTAGGAACATTAGTATAAAATGTTTAAAGTAAGTTTTTTGGTGAGTCTAGAGAATAGGAGGATATCAGGTGCATTGTAGGAGACAAAGCCAGAAATAAAGATAGGTGTCAGATTAAAAGGAAATTGAGTATTATGCTGAGACATTGAATAAGGATTTGAAGGCTGAGCATGGTGGCTCACACCTGCAATCCTAGTACTCTGGGAGGCCGAGGTGGGAAGATTGCTTGAGCTCAGGAGTTTAATGCCAGCCTAAGCCTGAGACCCTGTCTCTGCTAAAAATAGAAAAATTAATCAGGCATAGTGACATTTGCCTCTAGTCCCAGCTACTTGGAAGGCTGAAGCAAGAGGATCGCTTAAGCCCAAGAGTTTGAGGTTGCTGTGAACTGTGACACCACGACACTCTACCCAGGGAGACAAAGTGAGATTCTGTTTCTAAAAAAAAAACAGAAAGAAACGAAAAAGAAAATTCCAACTGTAGTGTTCTATGATTGCACCCATTAACAGCCACTGCACATCAGCCTGCATAACATACCAATGTCCCTTCTCTGAAGGAAAAAATAGAAAGTGAAAAAAGAAAGAAATGTACAGAAGTGGAAAAAATGGAGGCTGAGGCAAGAGAATCACTTCATCCCACGAGTTTGAGGTTGCTGTGAGCTGTGACACCATGGCACCCTACCAAGGGCTACATAGTAAGACTCTGTCTCAAAAAAAAAGGGGGGGAAAATTAATTGCAAATCATGTATCTGGCCAGTATCCTGAATATATAAAGAATTCTTACAATTCAATAAGAAAAAGACAAATAATCTGATTTTTAAATGAGCAGAAATGCTGGGGGAAGTTGCTCAGGCCCGTAATTCTAGCCCTCTGGGAAGCACAGGAGGGTAGATTGCAGGAGATCAGGAGTTCCAGACCAGCCTGAGCAAAAGCAAGACCCTGTCTCTACTAAAAGTAGAAAACTCCGCCTGGCATCATGGCACATGCCTATAGTCCCAGCTATTCTCGAGGCTGAGGCAAGAGGATTGCTCAAGCCCAAGAATTTGAGGTTGTTGTGAGCTATGATGGCAAGGGCAACAAGTGAGTCTCTGTGAAAGAAAAAGAAAGGAAGGAAGGAAGGAAGGAAGGAAGGAAGGAAGGAAGGAAGGAAGGAAGGAAGGAAGGAGACTTAAAGAGACATTTCTCCAAAGAAGCTATACAAATGTTGAACACAGCACATGAAAATATGCTCAATATCATTAGCTGTTACGGAAATGCAAATCACAACACAGTGAGATGTCACTTCACACCCACAAGAATGGTAATAATTTTAAAAATGGAAAATAGCAAGTGTGGGTGAAGATATGGAGAAATTAGAACCCTTGTGCATTGCTAGTGAGAGCTGGTACTGTGGTGTTGGAAAGCGATTTGGCAGTATCTCAGAAAGTTAAACATAGAATTACCACGTGACCCAGCAATTCCCACTCCTAGGTACATACCCAGAAGACTGAAAACAGGTATTCAAACAAAAACTTGTATGCAAATGTTCAATTATAGTGAATGCTGGCATTATTCATGATGGCCTAAAGGTAGAACAATCTATATGGCCATCAACGGATAAATGAATAAGCAAACTATGATACATGCACACAACGGAATATTGTTACAATATTCAGCCATAGAAAGGAATGAGGTACCGATCCAGGCTGCAACACACATGAACTTCAAAAGTTCTTATGTTAAGACCGGGCTTGGTGGCTCACACCTGTAATCACAGCACTCTGGGAGGCGAAGGCAGGCGAAGGCAGGCGGATCGCCTGAGTTCACGAGTTCAAGACCAGCCTGAGCTAGAGGGAGACCCCATTGCTAATAATAGCCAGATGCTGGGGCAGCGCCTGTGGCTCATCAAGTGGGGCGCTGGCTCCATATGCTGAAGGTGGCAGGTTCAAACTCGGCCTTGGCCAAACTGCTAAACAGAAAAATAGCCGGGTGTTGTGGCGGGCGCCTGTAGTCCCAGCTACTTGGGAGGCTGAGGCAAGAGAATCACTTTAGCCCAGGAGTTTGAGGTTGCTGTGAGCTGTGTGATACCACAGCACTCTACTGAGAGTGATAAAGTGAGACTCTGTCGCTACAAAAAAAAAAAGAAGAAGAAGAAAAAAGAAAGAAATAGCCAGATGCTGTGGTGGGGGGCCTATTGTCCCAGCTACTTGAGAGGGAGAGGAAAGAGAATTGCTTGAGCCTAAAAGTCTGAGGTTGCTGTGAGCTACGATGCTACAGCACTCTATTGAGGGTGACAAAGTAAGACTGTCTCAAAAAAAAAAATTTATGTTAGGTGACAGCAGCCAGACATGAAATGTCACATATATGCGATTCCATTTATTTGACATTTTCAGAATACATAAAGCCATAAAGGTAAAAAGCAGACTGGTAATTGTCAGGGGCTTCAGAGAGGAGGGAATGGGGAGAAACTATTGAATGGGTATGCAGTTTTCCTTGGGGGGTGATGAAATTGTTTTGGAGAGATATTAGCTATCTCTAGACAGAAAAAAATCTCTAAATAGAGACAGTGGTTGCACAACATGTGACTGTACTAAATGCCACTGCATCGTTTACATTTAATGCCACGAAAATTTCACCTCACTATAAAAAGAAAGAAAGAAATTCCTTTTTATTTTTTAGACAGAGGCTCTGCCTCTGTTGCCCAGGCTGGAGTATAGTACTCTGATCATAAATCACTGCAGGCTCGAACTCCTGGGCTCAAGCCATCCACACCTTCCAAGTAGCTGGGACTATAGGCATGTGCAAAAAATTCTACCATAAAAATTAAAAAGAAAAGGTTGATGGCTGCAACCAAAAAATGGCCGGGCATTGTGGCAGGTGCCTGTAGTCCCAGCTACGTGGGAGGCAGAGACAGGAGACTCACTTGAGCCCAGGAATTGGAGGTTGCTGTGAGCTGTGATGCCACAGCACTCTACCCAGGGTGACAGCTCGAGGCTCTGTCTCAAAAAAAAAAAAAGAAGAAGGCTTGTCTTGGCACCTGTAGCTCAAGCAGCAAAGGCACCAGCCACATACACCAGAGCTGGCGGGTCCAAATCCAGCCCGGGCCTGCCAAACAATGACAACTACAACCAAAAAATAGCCGGGCTTTGTGGCGAGCGTCTAAAGTCCCAGCTGCTTGGGAGGTTGAGGCAAGAGAATCGCTTAAGCCCAGGAGTTGGAGGTTGCTGTGAGCTGTGATGCCATGCCACTCTACCCAGGGCAATAGCTTGAGGCTCTGTCTCAAAAAAAAAAGAGTACAGGGAGGCTCCTGTGGCTCAGCGAGTAGGGCGTCAGCCCCATATACCAAAGGTGGCGGGTTCAAGCCCAGCCTCAGCCAAACTGCAAAACAAAAAAATAGCCGGGCTCTGTTGCGGGTGCCTGTGGTCCCAGCTACTAGGGAGGCTGAGGCAAAGAGAATCGCTTAAGCCCAAGAGCTGGAGGTTGCTGTGAGCTGTGTGACGCCACGGCACTCTACCCAGGGCGATAAAGTGAGACTCTGTCTCTACAAAAATAAAGAGTACAGTAGGCTCGGCGCCCATAGCATAGAGGTTACGGTGCCAGCCACATACACCCAGGCTGGTGGGTTCAACCCCCGGCCAGCTAAGCAACAATGACAACTGCAACAAAAAATAGACGGGCATTGTGAAGGGTGCCTATAGTCCCAGCTACTTGGAGCCTTGGAAGGCTGAGGCAAGAGAATCACTTAAGCCCAAGAGTTAGAAGTTGCTGTGAGC
Organism: Arctocebus calabarensis; assembly: GCA_963573935.1. Classification (NCBI taxonomy): domain Eukaryota; kingdom Metazoa; phylum Chordata; class Mammalia; order Primates; family Lorisidae; genus Arctocebus; species Arctocebus calabarensis. The sequence goes on along the minus strand of CAUYON010089303.1, from coordinate 8,886 downwards.
TATGATGCCACAGCACTTTCCCCAGGGTGACAGCTTGAGGCTCTGTCTCCAAAAAAAATAAAAAGAGTACAGTAGCAGCCAGACTCCAAGGCCATGAGGCCATGATGTCCAGGAGGCAAGAGGATCACTTGAACCTAAGAGTTTGAGTTTACTGTGAGCTATGATGCCACAGCGCTTCACCCAGGGTGACAGTTTGAGATTCTGTCTCAAAAAAAAAGTTGAGCCACTATTAAAGACTCAATAAATTATTTTACCATCAAACTCCCGATTTTTAGCTACTCTTGAAAATTCCTAAGATTTGGTGACGCTTTGCCCATACTTTCTCTGGCTGCAACAGCCAGAGTTCAGCAGCACCTGTCGGTTTAGAAAGGGCATGGAAGCCAGATGTGATGGAAGCACATGTAGTCCCACCTACTCAGGAGGCTGAGGCAGGAGGATCACTTGAGACCAGGAATTGGAGGCTTCAGTGAGATATGGTTGGGTCACTGCACTTGAGCTTGGGGGAGAGAATAAAACATAGCCTCTAAACAACGTAAAAATAAACAAAGGGAGGGTAGTGCCTGTGGCTCAAGGAGCAGGGCACTGGCCCCATATACCAGAGGTGGTGGGTTCAAACCCGTCCCCGGCCAAAAATAAAATAAAATAAAATAAAGGCTCGGCGCCCATACCACAGTGGTTACGGCAGCAGCCATATACACCAAAGTTGGCAGGTTTGAACCCGGCCCTGGCCTGCTAACCAACAATGACAACTGCAACAACAACAACAAAAATAGCCAGCCGTTGTGGTGGGCGCCTGTTGTCCCAGCTTGGGAGGCTGAGCAAGGGAATCACTTGAGCCCAAGAGTTGGAAGTTGCTGTGAGCTGTGATGCCACTGCACTCTACTGAGGGCAACATAGTGAGACTGTCTCAAAACAAAACAAAAACAAAAAGAAAATCTCCTTAAAGCATAATATTCAGAGGGAAAAAAGCAAGCATGGGACCTCAGTTCTACCCCATGATTCCCCATTGTTGAGGCTGAAATTCAAACACACTCACCATGGCGTTTCAGCAGCTATTTTTCTTTCAAGAAAGCAATTTTTATCCGTACCCACTTGTCTATCAAAAATGGGAAAGAAAAGTTAGGTGGAAAGTCTTTTGATATTTGAGAAGTAACCCTAAGTGCTGTATTATGCAAAGAAAGATTGCTCAAGGCTCCCTGGCATTTAGTTCCATGAACTTCACTTTTTTGAACTTTAGATTCTTGATGAAACATGTCAGAAGCTGACAAGACAAGGAGGGAGGGGGCTGAGTGTGTGGGGGGAGAGAGCAGGAGTTTCTAGGACTTAGTTTGCATCATTGCTACAATCTCACTTGTTAAGGAAGGAAGATAAATTCTGTGAGGCCCTGGGAGATGGGAAATGGATAAAGTGCTGTATTCTTCAAGTTCCTGAATAGGACAGGGTTCTTGGCATCCCAAAATTATATGGGGCCGGAGAAGGGATTTCTCAGCAATATGCATTTGAAGGTAACTATACCATGTCCTACTTGATAATGATGTGTTGGTCAATGATGGGCCACATATGTGACAGTGGTCTCATAACAGTATAACGCTGGATTTTTACTGTACCCTTCCTATGTTGAGATATGTTCAGATACATAAATATTAACTGTTGCATTACCACGCCCTGTAGGATTCAGCCTCGGAGCAACTGGCTACCCTGCATGGCTTGGGTGTGTAGTGGGCTAAGCCATCTATGTTTTGTAAGTGCCCTCTGTGATGTCCACACGATGAAATCACCTGTGGTCACATTTCTCAAAACATGTCCTCATCAAGGGTCAACACAGGATTGTAAGCAATTGAGTGCGTTTTCCCTTCTCTGAGAAGTTGGGTTGCTGCTCCTAAGAATGACTGAATTGAAAGGTGTTTTTTAAAGATATGAGCCAAAAGTGACTAAGAAGGATGGAATTATCATGTATCCAACCCACTAGCTAATGTGCTACGTGCTTTTACAGATGCTGAGTATTATTTCTACATCTCCCCTTCCTGGCTCTGAGTTCAAGGGGGGTCAACCTAGAGTTCATTTCCTCAGGGGAGACACACAGAAGGGGATCACCATAGAAATAATCTTTGGGGGCCCAGGCACTGCTGAAATCCTGGCACTCTGGGAGGCTGAGGTGTTGGATTGCTTGAGCTTAGGAATCCAAGACCAGCCTGGACCAGAGCAAGACCTCATCTCTAGAGGCAGGAGGTGAGCCCAGGAATTGGAGTTTGTTATGAGCTATGATGCCATAGCACTCTATCCAAGGTGACAGCTGGAGTCTCTGTTTCAAAAAAATAAAGAAATAAATAAAACCTCATCTCTAAAAATAGTCGGGCATTGTGACAAACACCTGTAGTACCAGCTACTTGGAAGGCTGAGGCAAGACAATCCCTTACGCCCAAGAAAGAGTTGAAGGTTGCTATGAGCTGTGATGCCACATCACTCTATCCAGGGTGACAACTTGAGGCTCTTTCTCAAAAAAAAAATGGCGGCACCCGTGGCTCATTGAGTAGGGAGCTGGCCCCATAAACTGAGGGTGGTGGATTCAAATCCAGCCCCAGCTGAACTGCAACAAAAAAATAGCCGGGCATTGTGGTGGGCGCCTGTAGTCCCAGTTACTTGGGAGGCTGAGACAAGAGAATCACCTAAGCCCAAGAGCTGGAGGTTGCTGTGAACTGTGAAGCCCTGGCACTCTACTAAGGGCGACAAAGTGAGACTCTGTCTCTAAAAAAAAAAAACACCTCACTGTTCATCTCAGAGGATACTAGAGAACCAACTCATTATTTTGTTTTGTTTTAGTTTTTTGTTTGTTTGTTTTAAGATAGATTCTCACTTTGTTGTCCTGGGGTTGAGTACCATGACATCATTATAGCTCACGGCAACCTCAAACTCTTGGGCTCAAGTGATCCTCCTGCTTCAGCCTCACAAGTAGCTGGGACCACAGGTGCCCACTACAATACCCGGCTAATTTTTCTATTTTTTTTTTTTGGAGACAGAGCCTCAAGCTGTCACCCTAAGTAGAGTGCCGTGGCATCACAGCTCATAGCAACCTCCAATTCCTGGGCTCAAGCAAATCTCCTGCCTTTGCCTCCCAAGTAGCTGGGACTACAGGCGCCCACCACAACGCCCAGCCATTTTTTGGTTGCAGCCATCATTGTTGTTTGGAGGGCCCGGGCTGGATTCAAACCCGCCAGTTCAGGTGTATGTGGCTGGCGCCTTAGCCTGTTGAGCCACAGGTGCTGAGCCAATTTTTCTATTTTTAATAGAGACAGGGCCTCACTCTCACTCAGGCTGGTCTCAAACTCCTGAGCTCAATCAATCTACCCGCCTTGATTGGCTTCCCAGAGTACCAGGATTATGGGTGTAAGCCACCGTGCCCAGCCTCCTTTCATTCTTTTGAGAACACCTAAATGACACCGTCTGTAAGGAACAAGCCTTCATCAGTTACCAACCCCACTGGTGCCTTGATCTTGAACTTCCCAACTTTCTGAACTGTGAGAAAATAACAGTAATTACCTGTTTATAAATTACCCAGTCTGTGGCGTTTTGTTATATCAGCACAGACAGACTAAGACATACTGTTAAAATTATAAGGTGTGATAATGATGTCATGACTATGCTGTTTAAAGAGTCTGAAATATTTATGTTTGAAATAATAAAAATGTCTGTGATTTGCTTCGAATTAATCTAGTGGGAGCAGGAAGTGGGCAGGGGCAGAGATGACTCAAGACTGGGCGTGCGTTGACAGAGGTTGAACCTGGCTGATGGCACCCAGGGCGGGCTTATTATTTTTTAATCTCATGCTTTAATAAATTTATTTATTTATGTATTTATTTATTTATTTATTTGCAGTTTTTTGGCCAGGGCCAGGTCTCAACCCACCATCTGGCATACGGGGCTGGTGCTCTACTCCTTGAGCCACAGGAACACCCCAGGGTGGCGTTATTATTCTGTTCTCTCTACTTTGCCATTCGTTTGGAATTTTTCTTAAGAAAATTAAAAAACAGTGTGTATGTGGGAAGGGGGAGAATATATAGAACTAGTTGCTAGGATATGCATAGATGCTCTCCGGAAGGACAAAAGGAACCAGTCTCAGTGTTGGCATCTGGGTGAGGCATTGGGTGGGGAGAGAGAGAGAGATAGGCAAGAGAAAGAGAATTCCCACCATCTATAGTATTCCTTTTTTTTGAGACAGAGTCTCAAGCTGTCACCCTGGGTAGAGTGCAGTGGCGTCACAGCTCACAGCAACCTCAAACTCCTGGGCTTAAGCATTTCTCTTGCCTCAGCCTCCCAAGTAGCTGAGACCACAGGCACCCACCACAATGCCCGGCTATTTTTTTGTTGCAGTTGTCATTGTTGTTTAGCTGGCCCTGGCCAGCTTTGAATCTGCCACCTATGGTGTATGTGACTGGTGCTCTACCCACTGAGCTGTGGCTGGTGCCCTACCCACTGAGCTCTGGGTGCCACCCCACATATAGTATTCTTTAATATCTTTTAATCATATAAAATCTTATACGATCATATAAAAATCTTAGCTGGCTCGGCGCCTGTGGCTCAAGTGGCTAAGGCCCCAGCCACATACACCTGAGCTGGCGGGTTTGAATCCAGCCCAGGCCTGCCAAGCATGAATGACAGCTGCAATCAAAAAATAGCCAGGCATTCTGGCAGGCATCTGTAGTCCCAGCTACTTGGGAGGCAGAGGCAGGAGAATCACTTCAGCCCAGGAGTTGGAGGTTGCTGTGAGCTGTGATGTCATAGCACTCTACGCAGGACGACAGCTTGAGGCTCTGTCTCAAAAAAAAAAAATGTAGCTATAAAAATGGAATGGACCTCCTGGTAAAATCAGACTACCTTAGCAGAAGGAGGAAGAGGGTAGGGCCTCCTCACAGAGCAGATCGGAGTCCCTTCTACTGAGCATAGGAGAAACAGCAGAGGCAAGAGTAGGGACATCTGGGGGGTCTCTGAGTCAGGGCCTCCACCCTGAGCAGAGTTCCCAAGTGGGACACAAGATTCTGCAGGGGGATCTGCTGCATGGTGCATCTAAGCAAAAGGATCGCAAGTTCTTCCAGCCTCATTGTATAGGTGAGGGAGCAAAGGTCAAGAGACTTGCAAATGGCAGAGCTGAGATCAAAGCCAGGCTTCCTGAACACCTGACTAGGATGTAGAATCAGCAGAGAATTCTAGAACCTGGAAAGCTGCGCACACCAAGATGGTGCATGTCTCCGTGGCAACCTGGGTGGACCCATGACAAAGGGATGCTTTGGTACCCTGCAAGACTCCAGGACTATCGCACAGCCATGGAGGGGGCTGGGAACTCCAGGAAGAGTTTGCACTTGGGCCATCTCAGTGGTGGTGCCAATGGAAATCAACTTGAACTTTAGAAAACTAAGAAAGTGATATTTTTGCAGACCTGAGTTTGTGGCCCATGTATTGTGGTAAGGGGCCCAGGAATCAGACTGCCCAGGTTAACACAACTAACCTAGGAATCCATCTGTGGCTCCACTTCCTTCTCTGTAAAATGGGTGACTGAGAAAATTCAATAGATAGCATACATGAAATGCTTAGTGCCCTAATCATATAGTAGGGCACATTAAATAATAGCTGTTATTAATTCTGTGAGGTCAGTAGCACAGACCATATTTTACAATAAAAGAATATATAGTTCACAGAACCAAGTAAATTTGTCAAGGTCATCCTGCAAGTAAGTGGCAAAGCAGGGATGTTTCATTTAGGAATTGTTGGCCTGCAACAGTCCATGTTGTGCTGATAAATGTTTGTTTGTTTGTTTGTTTGTTTATTTTGCAGTTTTGGCCAGGGCTGGGTTTGAACCCACCACCTCTGGTATATGGGGTCGACACCCTACTCCTTTGAGCCACAGGCGCCGCCCCTGATAAATGTTTATATCTGGCGATCCAGGTATAGTTCAGACAAATGTTGGCCAATATTTAAACTGACAATAACAGGTAAAACTAAAGTAAAACAACCAAGACAGATACTGGAAACAAATGAGTAAGTTTGCTGAATTGCGTAACAGATTTTGAAAATTGCAAGCTTTTCTCACTTCTTTCTGCTATTCACAATGTAATAATTACAGATGTGGTACACTTCTTTTTTTTTTTTTTTTTTGAGACAGTCTCACTTTGTGGCCCTCAATAGAGTGCCGTGGCATCATAGCTCACATCAACCTCAAACTCTTGGACTCAAGCAATCCTCTTACCTCAGCCTCCCAAGTAGCTGGGACTACAGGTGTCTGCCACAATACCTGGCTATTTTTGGAGACAAGGTCTCGCTCTGGCTCAGGCTGGTCTAGAACTTGTGAGCTTGGGCAATCCACCTCCTTGGTCTCCCAAGTGCTAGGATTACAGACGTGAACCACCACCCAGCCTGTGGTACACTTTTTCTCAAAAAAGTAAAGACTAGGTTTGGTGCCTATAGCACACTGGTTACTGCACTAGCCATATGCACCAAGGCTAGCAGGTTCGAACCCAGCCTGTACCAGCTAAACAATGACAACTGCAACAAAAAATAGCCAGGTGTTGTGGCGGGCACCTGTATTCCCAGCTACTTGGGAGGCTAAGGTAAGAGAATCACTTAAGCCCAAGAGTTGGAGGTTGCTATGAGCTATGACGCCATGGCATTCTATTGAAGGCAACATAGGAGACTCTTGTCTCAAAAAATAAAAAATAAAAATAAAACGAAGGTTGGCCGGGCGTGGTGGCTCATGCCTATAGTCCCAACGCTGTGGGAGGCCGAGGTGGATGGATTTCCTGAGCTCAGAGGTTCGAGACCAGCATGAGTCGGAGTGAGCCAGAGTAAGACCTCATCTCTACCAAGAAAAAAAAAAAGCTGGGCATTTTGGCAGGCACCTGTAATCCCAGCTACTTGGGAGGCAAAGGGCAAGAGAATTGCTGAAGGAAGAAAGGGAAAAAAGGAAAATTTTTAAAAAACCTTCAAACTAAGATGAGTGAAAGCTGACTGAAATTGAAAACAAAATAAAAATAAATAAACATAAATAAATAAAACGAAGACTAGCAATGTTATGCAAGCTAGCCTTGAGCATCTGGGTTTAAGCAATCTTCCTCCTTCAGCCTCCTGAGTATCTGAAATGACACGTGTGTGTTACCATGCCAGGATTTAGATATGAAAAACCTTGAGTCTGCCTTGTTAACATTTTCTTTTTTCTTTTCTTTTCTTTTTCTTTTTTTTTTTTTGTAGAGATAGAGTCTCACTTTATTGCCCTCAGTACAGTGCCGTGGCGTCACACAGCTCACAGCAACCTCCAACTCCTGGGCTTAGGCGATTCTCTTGCCTCAGCCTTGCGAGTAGCTGGGACTACAGGCGCCCGCCACCACACCTGGCTGCTTTTCTGTTCTGCCGTTCGGCCGAGGCCAGGTTTGAACCTGCCACCTTCGGTATATGGGGCCGGCGACCTATTCAATGATCCACAGGCGCCACCCTTTTTTTTTTTTTTGGTTTTTGAGACAGAGTCTCAAGCTGTCACCCTGGATAGCGTGCTGTGGAATCATAGCTCACAGCAACCTCCAACTCTTGGGCTCAAGTGATCCTCTTGTCTTAGTTTTTCTATTTTTAGTAGAGACGGTGTCTCCTTTTGCTCAGATTGGTCTCAAACTCATGAGCTCAAGCTATCCACCCACCTTGGCCTCCCAGAGTGCTAGGATTACTGGCTGGTTGTGGGCAGGCGCCTGTAGTCCCAGCTACTTGGGAGGATGAGGCAAGAGAATCACCTAAGTCCAGGAGTTTGAAGTTGCTGTGAGCTATGATGCCACGACACTCTACCGAGGGCAACATAGTGAGACTCTATCTCAAAAAAAAGATAATAACAACAACAATAAAAAAAGTCTACACAACAGGCCTGGCACGGTGGCTCATGCCTGTAATCCTACTATTCTGAGACACCAAGGTGGGTGGATTGCCTGAGCTCACGAGATCAGCCTGAGCAGTAGCAACACCTTCTCCCTACTAAAAATAGAAAAACTGAGGCAAAAGGATTGCTTTGAGCCCAAGACTTGGAGGTTGCTATGAGCTATGATGCCATTGCACCCTACCCAGGGCAACAGCCTGAGACTCTGTCTCAAAAACAAAACAAAACAGGCTCGGCGCCTGTGGCTCAGCGGGCTAAGGTGCCAGCCACGTATACCTGAGTTGGCGGGTTCGAATCCAGCCCGGGCCGCCAAACAACAATGACGGTTGCAACCAAAAAATGACCCAGGAATTGGAGGTTGCTGTGAGCTGTGATGTCACAGCACTCTATCCAGGGTAACAGCTTGAGGCTCTGTCTCAAAAAAAAAAAAAAATCTACACAACAACTAAAGCACTAATTTGCAGTATCTGCTGATCTGCCCTTGTGTAGATATAGGCAGTTACCAGGTCCCTGACAACCCAACCTAACGGCATTCCATATTGATGAACAGGTTCCTAAGTCCCTCCATGAGGATAATTTATAATTAAATAATTAAATTAATAATTCAGTGACTAGCTTCTTCCACGCAAGCGAGCCAATCTGCATAGCATAAGTGGCTCAGCGCACAGCGTTTGCACACTAGTCTCATTGTTCACCCGTTCACTTTTGAACAGCATCACTTTTCGTCTTAACTTTTTGATTGGATTTTGTGAGTTTGCGTTTACCCTTACAAGCATGCCTCCAAAGAAAAGTCCATTGCCAGTCCAGGTGAGCATGCAATGAAGAGAAAAATGGTTTCTTTTTTTTTTTTGAGACAGAGCCTCAAGCTGTCCTCCTGGATAGAGTGCTGTGCCATCACAGCTCACAGCAACCTCCAATTCCTGGGCTCAAGTGAGTCTCATGCCTCCGCCTCCCAAGTAGCTGGGACTACAGGCGCCCACAAC
>CAUYON010089302.1:0-18958 GCA_963573935.1 Arctocebus calabarensis | reverse complement strand
TTCTTTTCTTTTCTTTTTTTTTTTGAGACAGTCTCAAGCTGCCACCCTGGAAAGAGTGCTCTGGCATCAAAGCTCACAGCAACCTCCAATTCCTGGGCTCAAGCGAGTCTCTTGCCTCTGCCTCCCAAGTAGCTGGGACTACAGGCGCCCACCACAACGCCTGGCCATTTTTTGGTTGCAGCTGTCATTGTTGTTTGGCAGGTTGGGCTCGATTCTAACCCGTCAGCTCAGGTGTAAGTGGCTGGTGCCTTAGCCCTTTGAGCCACAGGCGCTGAGCCCCCAGAGTTTTTTCTTGTCAGTTCAGATGGTCTTCTGTTCTTTACAGAGGCAACCACGATTCTGATTTTTTACAAACTCATACATCACTTTTGCCTGTTCTACAACTTTCATATAAATGGAATCATACAGTATGCATTCTTTTGTGTAAAAGACTTTTCTTCTTCAGCTCAGCACATTTTTTATATTCATCCATGTTGGATTTACCAGTGGATTGTTTCTTTGTATTGCTTGAGTAGTAGTTATGTGAATACTTTGCCTGCTTTTTTAAAAATAAACTTGATCTGGAATATTTTAGATTTACAGAAGAGTTGCAGTGATAGAACTCCTGCATGCTTCTCACCATACTATTAAGGTCTTACCATATCGTGGTACATTTGTCAAAACCAAGAAACTGATTTTGGTTTCTGCTAAATTCCAGACGTGGGTGGATTTCAACAACTTTTTTTAATGCCCCTTTTCTGTTCCAGATTCCAGTCCAATGCACCGTATTATATTTAGTTGTCTTGTTTCCTTCAGTTTGGTTTGTGACCATTTCTCAGTCTTCCCTTGTTTTTCATGACCTTCAACAGTCTGGAATACTGTCTAGCATCTGGTAGAATTAGAATACCTCCTTCCCCCAACTTAGGTTTGTCTGTTGCTGTTCTTAATGATTAATGAGACAGGTTTGGGATTTTTTAGAAAGTACTACAGAGCAACTCAAAAAATCTTTAGTAAAGGCAATGTGTGTTTAGAGAAATACTGATAATTTGGGGGTAGTTACTGTCAAATTTATTTTTGGTCTTCCTGGCCTACTGACTCAGTCAGTTGTTATAGTTAGAGAAATTCTCTTCAAATGATTTTTAAGGAATTTAATTAAAATGTTTAAACATTATTCTAAATGGAGAATAATTTGTCTTTTTCCACATTGCCTTTTCTCCACATTTCCATTAACCTTCCTTCCTTATTGCTTTTTTTTATCTTAACTGTCCAGATCATCTAGGCTGTCTAATTGATGTCTAATGTTCTAGCATGATCTAGAAGTAATCTATAGAACTACCCAGAACATCCCTGCTCCTCAAATTCTTCTTTGCTTATATCAAATTCTACTCACATAGCAAAAAGATTATCAATAGAGTTTATAATTTAGCCAATATGTTACCTATTTCTGTGCTGCTTACCCTAATACCTTTAATTTATTTATTTTTTCTGTCAAAATGTGCCTTTCAAATTTTGGGGCCTCCATTCTCTACTAGTATCTTTTTGTTAGATGGAAATGTTTTAGAGATCTCACTTAATGAACGAACATTCTTGAATGTCCGAAGTTTGATGTCTTAATGTTTCATATCTCTGTGCTTGGGTTACATTAAGCAGCAAAATAGCTGTAAGTATGTAGCAGCAAAGAGATGAATAATGTCTCATCCAGGATAATTATCCTGTTCTTTACAATAATTGGGAATGAACTGTTCCCATCAAAAATTGGCTTTTAATTTATTTGAAAAATTGTTTTGGTGTGGGAAGAATTGGAATGTTTATTATGGAGTAGTATGCTATTTGGAATTTAAGGTTATAATCATTGTTGCATATTGGTTTGGGTTCTTTCCTCATCTTCTTTAGGTGTCTTTAAGAGTGTGATCAGTTTCCCCTACTAGATAGAGGAACATTTTACCTCACTTAAGGATGCTTTGAATCCTATGTAAGGTGAGATAAGCTTTAGGTATTTCTAGTTTTATAAAATTTTCTGTTTCTTTCTTACCACCCCTTTCTATCAAATATTGTCAGGTTATATTATTCCGGAACCGCTGAATTACAAATGGGAATAGAGGTATGGCATTTTAGCTCAGATGCAAGTAAGTCCATCCAGTCAAAGCATAATATAGTAGCCATTTCTAAAATTTAGCATTTTGTGTAGTGTGCCAAGTACTTTGAAATTTATCTGTTCCTGGTGATAATAGAGTGCAGTAGGTTTAACTAGATAAAGGCTGATAAAACTTAAGAGGTTACTTGCTTAATTTTATAAGGTAGTTTTCAAAGGTTATTTCAGATAATGTATTGGCTAAATTATAAAATTTATTGCTTATCTTTTTGCTATTTTAGTGGAATTTTATATAAGCAAAGAAGAATTCAAGGAATAGGGGTGTTCTGGGTAGTTCTATCTCGATTACTTCTAGATCCTGCTAGAACATTAGACGTACCAAGTCTTGCATATACACCAGGTTGGTGAGTGTACTTGGAAATTTTTACATTTTAGGTCACTTATAAATTTAGGTTTTAGAGGAGAAATACAGAGCTAAATTGAAATTACATAAAGGCTGGAAACATAAAAACAACTTGATAAGGTGGCTTTGACAGCAAGTTCTGTGAATTTTGTAATAATAGCAGCTTGGACATGTTTACTGTAACAGCGTACTTGTCACAGTGGTAAGCCCTTTGAAAACCTCACTTATGTAATGTGAATTTAATGAAACACTATTAAAACTAACACTTATTCTATCAAACATTTTTTTTAATATAAGATTATCCACTATTTTATTTTCTCCTTTAGGGCGAACTTTCTGACCAAGTATACAATTACCCAGAAGGCCTAGGAGAAGTGCTGTATAGAGAGCAGTTTGACTTCAACGCTGAGCCACCTTGGGAACCTAGCTGATGATAGGGGGGTTCCATCTCCCAACTTGTCCATGTAAGTATTTTCACATCCATGAGGGTCTTGTAAAATTGAAGTGCAGTACTGTGTTGCTTAGTATTTTTCAAAATTTGAAATTATATTTACCTTCTTAAGTGCAGTGACCTTTAAAGCCCTTTAATGTTTTGAAATAGAGACTTGACAGCTATAGACTTGACCGATTTAGTTGTATGCATTGATAACCAGTGACTTTATTTTGAACACATAACAAATATTACTGTATTTTAGTACATACTGCCCCATTAGTTTTAGGAAATATTAGTTTAAGTTTCAATGTAGTATATGTTGGAGAGAGATTTTTGGATTTTACTGGTAAGTTGTAGTTTATCACATCATTTAACCATTTAACTTAGTGGATTTGAGTACTGGGGCTTGATCAGAAATCATACATTTTTAAACACAGCAAAAGATTCTGCTTTTATTTCAGTGATGTCCCCCAAGCATAGGATAATATGAAAGATAAGTCTTACTTCTTGTTTGTCTAGTTATGAACATCTTGGCAGAGCCAATATAATTTTCTAGAATTTATATTCTCTTTCATAAGATGATTTTATAAAATACTCAGCTATTGGGGGAAAATGTTTTTAGAGGACTTCACTTTTGGATGTATTTTCAAGGATTGTTTTGGATTGTACTTGATTTTTCTATGTAGGGATTTAACTTTAGAATTGAACCCCATGGAATATGTAATTCCTCAGTAAGCTTTGAGTTTGAGCTGCTATGTTTCTGTGGTTGGGTCATTTTTTAAAATGTATAATATCTAAACTTCTTGGTGTTGGAAATTTGGATATTTTTAACTTGGCCAGAGACTTGAAGGGAAAATAGCATTAGCTTTCCTGAAAATTCAGAAAAGCATAGGGTGTCAAGTTTAGCATTTCTTTAGTCTGATCTTGTTAAACAGATTCTACTGAATAAAAATGTTTGCTTTGTCTAATTAAAGCCTTTTTTTGAAATTTTTTAATTTTATTTATTTATTTATTTTTTGAGAGAGTCTTTTTCTGTTGTCCCAAGCTAGGGTGCCATGGCTAGCTCACAGCAACTTCAAATTCCTGGACTCAAGCAATCTTCTTGCCTTATCCTCCCAAGTAGCTAGGACCACAGGCCTCTGCCACAAGGCCCAGCTAATTTTTCTATTTTTAATAGAGATAGGGTCTCACTATTGCTCAGGCTGGTCTCAAACTCTTAAGTCCAAAAGCAATCCTTTTAAATATATTCGATGTTAATACATATTAGAATTTTAGACTTGGGCTTTTATGGCTACTAAAGGGAAGGAAGAGTTGTTTAAATAGTAGAATATCTTGAAGGTTCTGACTTAGAATGTTGATGGTAGTGTTTCCCGTATAGTCTTTTTCCTACCTATGTAAATTTGAGTAAATTGCTTATATTTTGACTCCTGCTCATAAAATAAAGCTGGACTGGAGTAGTTCTTTTAGTCCTAAACTGACATGATTTTTTTGAGTGTATGTACCACCTTTGTTGATGCAGCATAGTCTTTGGATGAGTTGCTGAATTACCATTGCCTTGTAGAACAGAAAAGCAGAGTCCCACACCTGAATCAGAATCTGCATTTAACCAGTTTGCAGGTTAAAGAGAGGCAAGGTTGTCACCATCTCAGTTTCCAATAAATCTGACGTTTTTCTCCCAAGTTGGCTTAGAACCTTTTGGGGGGAAAGGGGGAGGGTATAGTTGCCATCAGAGTGATGAATAGATTTCTACAGTGGAAATTTAAGAAAAAGCTTCATCTTTTGAGGAAGACTAGTTAAGTCTCTTATTCTAGTTGTATCTTAGAGACTTGCGAATGATATCAATGAGCTGGTATTTATGGATGATTTCTGCTACATCAGGGAGAAGTAGTCTTTGGGATAATGAATAATATTGTAGAACTCAGTCCACAGTGTCTCCCTTTTTGTAAGGGTGTGGGAGATGGGAGCAGATAGGATATACTGAAAATGCTTATTATTCTACAGGTTCTGACAGCCAGAAAGACTGAATCTTATATTTGTTAATGCCTAGATATGAAGTATATTAAACAAAATTCTTGTACTTCATTTTTTGCTATGAAGCTACAGGTCTACAATCCCTTATCCATATAATTCTGGAATCCAAAAAGCCCTTAAAGAATTATACTTGGTAGGACCTAAACTAATTTGAGGAATGAAAAAACTTGACCTGAATCCGTGCTAATTTAAGCCTTTTTTTATCTTTACTTATCCCACTTATTAATATTCCTAGATTTTGCTGCAGAAATATTGTGATTACGTGGTGCTGACTCATATTCTTCTGGAGAGTTATTATATAATAGATGTGAAATGCATGTACTACATTACTGTTCTAAAATCTGAGAAATGATAGCTAAGTCCCAAAGCTTTCTTGACTAGAATTAGTAAAAATGGCAAGAGAAAATTCCACATTCCAGAAATGTGTTATATCAGTAACAGTTTGTTCTACCAGACACTGAAATCCTGAGATTTTCTGTGGATTGACAATACTACTTGAAACAGTTTAAAAGGACTTAAAATTTTGAGCATCGTGGAAATTTCTTGGCACATAGAAATGCAAAGTGTATAACTATATGAATGCCTACCCCAATAGAATTTCTGTGCAGGTGGTCTGAGCTCCAAAATTTGGTCTCAGGGTCTCAGTAACAATCTGAAGTTTGAGGCAGGTCAGTCCATTAAGTTATCTGGAAACTTTTAGAAGTTGCTTACATGATTTTTTCTTTTTATTTTCTTTCTTTTTTTGAGGCAGAGTCTCACTATGTTGCCCTTGGTACAATGCTGTGGCATCACAGCTCACAGCAACCTCAAACTCTTGAGCTTAAGCAATTCTCTTGCTTCAGCCTCCCAAGTAGCTGGGACTACAGGCTACTGCCACATTGCCTGGCCATTGGCCCAGGCCAGGTTTGAACCCACCAGTCCGGTGCATATGGCTGGCGCTCTAACCACTGGGCTACAGGCACTGAGCCCATGATTTTTTCTTTCAAAACTTTTCTTTAGAATATGTGCATATGTCATATGTGAGTACTGTAAACATACCTTAACAAAATAGATTAATGTCAGCATCTCAAATTAATGTGAGCCTAATCGCAGAGAAGTATTTTTACTAGAGATAGGGTCTTGCTCTTACTCAGGCTCTTCTCAAACTCCTGAGCTTAGGGTGTCCTCCCACCTCAGCTTCCCAGAATGCTGGGATTACAGGTGTGAGCCACCACACCTGGCCTGGAAAATATTTTAAAAGAAACCAAATTTCCTTCTAGCAGTTGCTTCTATTAGTGGATCTGGTGATAAAGTCAGATTGAATTGATTATTATCATATACCTTTTAATGTGCTATATGTAAGTATGAAAAAAGGATTCAATTAATGGATTTGTTTAAAAGGACTCTTAATGTTTAGCTTGTTGAAATTAGTTGACTGTCTCTGTTCATGTAGGAACTTTATAAGAATATCAGAATTTTTGTTTTTTTGTTTTTTAGACAAAGGTCCACTATAGTCACCCTGGGTAGAGTGCTATGGAATCACAGCTCACAGCAACCTCCAGCTCTTAGGCTTAAGCAGTTCTCTTGCTTCCGCCTCTTAAGTAGCTGGGCATCCATCACAACACCTGGCTATTTTTTTGGTTGCAGTTATCATTGTTGTTTAGCAGGCCCGGGCGGGCTTAAACCCACCAGTTGCGGTGTATGTGGCCAATGCCCTACTCACCAAGCTGTTGGCACCGAGCCAACATCAGCATTTTTAAATAATTTTTTTTTTGTTTTGTTTTGAGGACGAGTTTCACTCTGTTTACCAGGCTAGAGTGCTATGCTGTCATAGCTCACAGCAACCGCAAACTCCTGAGTTCAAGTGATCCTCCTGCCTTGGCCTCCTGAGTAGCTGGGACTACAGGCACCCGTCGCAATGCCTGGCTAATTTTTCTATTTTTAGTAGAGACAGGGTCTCACTGTTGCTCTGGCTGGTCTGGAACCCCTGAGTTCAAGTAATCCTCCTGCCTTGGGTTCCCAGAGTTCTGGGATTACAGGCATAAGCCACCACAGCTGGCCAGTGTTAGGTCTTATTTTTAGTATTTACACTTGTCTTTATAGGACTTGCTCTCCCTAAGTTAGGATTATTTTAACTATGAAGAATGCTCATTATGAATTTGCCTAGTGCTCTTTCCTCATGTTTTACTGTTGTCAATAAAAATGGGAGGTTATTGACTCTGGTTATGGACAAAAACTATCTTAGTTTTTTTTTTTTTTTTTAACTTAGTTTTGATATTTGGTAATTTAAAGATACTGTGAGATAAGCAAGTTCAACAGAACTTTATTAATGGGGACTTGATGCTCTTTGACCAAAAAGATGAACAAAACTATTATCATTGATGTACACGGAATTTAAAATGTGTATCTTCTTGGCATGCATAAAGTAGGGTTTAATGGCACTTAACTGCTTGTGTTAGTAGCAGAAAAATACTTTGTACAAGCACAATGTGAGTAAATAGCCTGTTAATGAGTAAACAAGGTTTTAGGGACTTGGTATTCTTACTTTGGTTCAATTTAGAATTTTTCTAGGGGAGTCAAAAAGATTAGAAGCAGTGTAGACCAATTTTTAAATGGGACAAATGGGTTTTTTTGCATTTATTACAGAGGATAGTTGAGCCGAAAAAATTAATCGTGACTGCCAATCTATGTGTTCATCTCTTTGCCCAACCTGCTCTTATTTCATACTTTTCCACTTTGGAGTTTCTCCTACTCTCCTTCTCACTTACCCCCTACCCCCACCCTGGGAAGGGGTTATGATAGTTAACTCATGTTAGAGTTAAAGAAGTATGGAGAAAAATATGTATAAACTGTAAAATCTAAGTAAATGGTAGGCTACTCTTCTATAGGCTGGCCATTGTTCAGATAAAACCTAAGGAAGCTTTTCTTTTTTTTTTTTGAGACAGAGCCTCAAGCTGTCACCCTGGATTGAGTGCTATGGCATCCAACCTCCAATTCCTGGGCTCAAGCGAGTCTCTTGCCTCTGCCTCCCAAGTAGCTGGGACTATAGGCGCCCGCCACAACACCTGGCCATTTTTTGGTTGCAGCCATCATTGTTGTTTGGCGGGCCCAAGCTGGATTCGAACCCGCCAGCTCAGGTGTACGTGGCTGGCGCCTTAGCCCGTTGAGCCACAGGCGCCGAGCCAAAGCCTAAGGAAGCTTTTCTAAGTGGAGTTGCTCACATATTGGAAAGGCCCAAGAAACAACAGATATATATATATTTTTTTCCATTCCACGGTCACCCATGCCCACTTAAATCAAGCATTTTATCACAGGCTACTGAAGCAGGGATTTTGCCATCCATGTTCTTAACATTAGACAGAAGTAGAAAATACTTGTGTGGCATAATGAGTTATAAGGATGGTCAACCTGCCCATGCCATACCCAGTCACTGTGGTTTGAAGTGCCTCTACCTGACTGACTTGCAGAGGAACCAAGACAACAAACCCTTTTGAAATGTTCTGCTCTAAACTTCTTGCCTTACCTTTATCTTGTGTGTATTTCAAGTCTGTTCAGGACTTACTCGCTACACACTTGCGTTGCCTTTTGTCCATTTTCTGTCTAGCTTTGTCAGCTTGCAAAGTGATCTATTACCTTGGGCACAGTCATTCTGAGGATAATGGTTTTTTGTCTGTGATATGTGTGGGCTTGATCCCTAGAAGTTTGAAATTTTCTTATGAAATAGCATCTTCTAGAACTTACCTGTTGAGAACAGTATTAACTAGACAGGTGGCTATTTACACTTAATTAACTAAAACTAAGTAAAATTTGAAATTCTGTTCTTCAGTTACATGAGCTCCACATTTTTAGATGCAGCTATTGGCTATTTTATCACAGAAAGTTGTATTGGGCATCACTGTTCTATGGTAATTGTGAAGTAGCATCAGCTATAATAATCTTAAAAACATCTGTTAATAAGAACCATATGTGCACAGTTCTTTGTTCTTTCTCCTTAGATCTATTTTTAAAAATCTGTTTCTTAATTATAAGGGCTTTTTGGTTTTATGTTCTCATTGAATCCTTTAGTTGCCTGTCATTCTTAGGCAGGAGGCCTTAACAACGACAGGTCATATGGACTGAAATATTTATTAGCTTTGTGTTGACTTTAGAGTACTTTTTATCTACTTCTTGCTCATCACTCCAAGGATCCTCTGATACCAGTTTGCAGAGTTCCTGAATAAGTATGGCTATCTTTATATAATCTATCATTATCTAGGCTGAGTATGATGAACATGTTACATTTGGCATGACAAAAAGTAGGATGGGGCATCCTAGTATGTTCAGATGTAACAAAGCAATCCCCAGATAAACAATCCTCATGACAAGAGATGTTGTTTATTCTAATATTGTGAAGAGCTCCTATGGCAAAACACAATAGAAAAAAGAGCAAAGGACTTGAAAACAACCTAGTAGATCCATTCCCAGCTATGTGTGCTAGACTTTTAGTGCCTGGTACCTACTTAAACTGTCAGTCAGCAGAATAAGGTCATTGAGCAAAGTCATTCTGAGGATGATGGTTTTCTTTGTGGTGTGTGTGGGCTTGATCCCTAGAAGTTTGAAATTTTCCCATGAAAGTAGCATCTTCTAGAACTTAATTGTTCAGAATAATATCCACTGTTCCATCTGTTGTACCAGAATGCTAACAAACACTGTTTTAGGGTCACACAGAAGAATAAAACTGGAATAGAAAGTCCTAAACATTGTAAGGGAGATGTTTCCACCAACATCTGGGAGAGTTATACAGGGGCCTCTGAGGTATTGCATCAAATGTCTTAACAGCCTGCCTAATCTGGTCTTGGCTATAATTAATTGTACTGAGCATGTGTTTTATACATGGGAAGGAGGGGTGGGCGGCAGGTGGGAAATGAGATCTGTTGTAAGCTAAACCAAAATCGTGCCTTTCTTTAAAGGGTTACACCCTATGCTGCTGCATTGAAACCAAGAGATCTAGAAAACGTGAAATTAATATGGTTATTTACTTCATATTGCATTATAATAATTTAGTGTTATTATATCTTAATTGCCAAAAGGGATTCAAATATGTTACTTGTGTATGAGTACACGCTTTCTCCAGAAAAAAATTTAGTCTTCACATTGAGTAGTCAAAGATTTATTTTTAAAGGTGTCCAATTGTGTCACTCTCAGTGTACATCAAAAGTAATATTGTGGCTCGGCGCCTGTGGCTCAAACGGCTAAGGTGCCAGCCACATACACCTGAGCTGGTGGGTTCGAATCCAGCCCAGGCCCGCCAAACAACAATGACGACTGCAACCAAAAATTAGCCAGACATTGTGGCAGGCGCCTGTAATTCCAGCTACTTGAGAAGTGGAGGCAGAAGAATCGCTTGAGCCCAGGAGTTCGAGGTTGCTCAAACCACAGCACTCTACCCAGGGTGACAGCTTGAGGCTCTGTCTCAAAAATCAATTAATAAATTAAAAATAAGGGTGGCGCCTGTGGCGCAAAGGAGTAGGGCGCCAGCCCCATATGCCGGAGGTGGTGGGTTCAAATCCAGCACTGGCCAAAAACCGCAAAAAAAAAAAAAAAGTAATATTGCTGTGAGAATTTGGTATTTTGTGTTCTCATTAGGATATATTTTAGCATTTATTTGTTTTTTTTTTTTTTTACACAAGTTGTAAATCACCTTAAGTTTATTAAGGTTATTTATTAGTTAACTAATTTATTATTATATTTTAGCATTTATTGTGAAGCATTTAATTGGGCAACCTTAACATAAGTACTTCAAACTTGACTTGTTGGGTTTATTCTTTTTAGGGAGTTCCCCCCACCCCCTTATATATCTCTTGTTCATTCTTTTTCTTCTTTTAAAAAAATAATTTTTCAGTATTTACCTTTAGTGGTCTTGCTAGGGTAACTTAGTTTTTATTTTTTTTTTTCAACTTCATCACCTGAAAAATAAGTTTAATGGAGTTTGTCATAATTATTGGCTTGCCAGTTAAGCAAGCTCTGTGCTGATTATCCTGAGTATTTGATGTAGGCTGTTGTTACTGTCTATCACTTATTTGAGGGGCCAGTGTAGCAAAAGTTTAGATGATCCTAAGATCACCCAGCTTATTGGAACTCCTTTTCTTTTAGTGGTTGGGACCTGTTTTAGACCTCACATCAATAGTGAGGCCTAGAGTCATCCTTTAGAATTCTCATCTAGTGCTTCCAGTCAATTACTTTTAAAGGTATTCTGTGTGATAAGTAATATTTTCTTTCTATTGTAGGTAGAATACAGAGGAGACTTAACAGCATAGTGTGGTTTTTTTTTTTTTTCTTCCAGTTTTTGACCAGAGCTGGGTTTGAACCCTCCAACCTCCAGCGTATGGGGCCAGTGCCTTATTCCTTTGAGCCGCAGGTGCCGCCCAGCATTGTCTGTTTTTAAAGCTGTGAGCTGAATGCTATCATCAAATGCCTTTGTAAGAGTAAAGGTAGAAATGCCTTTAGGCATTTTCAGAGGTTACTAGTAATAGTGTAAATTTCAAAATATTTAATGTTCTCATTTTTTTAAATGAGTAAAACCTCCTTTTAAGAAAGTGCTTGATATGTTAAGGTTGGGTTTCCTGCTTAGGTGTCTCTGAACTGGTGCTCTCAACCTTTCAGCTCTTCCTATTCTACTTCCAGGGAGGTCTCCACTTCAGAAATCCAAGACTCATATTCATCCAGCTTGGTGTCAAGTGGTCTGTTGCTGCCAGGATTATCTTGTGATTATTTGAGAAATCTTTCAGTTTCTTCTGAAGTACAATCAACTGTAGCAGCCTTTGTAGCAGGTGTGGAACAAGGCAAGTGCCCAGCTGCTGCAGCCACTACTCTTGGAGCTGCCCTCTCGATGAACATGAGGACTCAGCAGCCTCATGAAGGGCTCCAGGGAGTAGTGTGTGGTTCTTTGGAGTCTTTTCTTTCTTTTGGCAGTATTATCAAAAAATGCCAATATGAAGATGTACATAAAGAATGTTATCCTTTTTTTCTTCCCAGCTATGAGTCTAAGAGGAAATTACTTAATAATAAAAGTAGCATTGTTGTTATAGCTACCGTATTAGTGTAAAGTAACCCAGACATTCTCTCTACTATATACTAACATGGTTGGTTGTGAAAAATTATGTGAGCACCTGAGTAGAGAGCACTTTCTCTTGCTGCCTTTTTTTTTTTTTTGAGACAGAGCCTCAAGCCGTCACCTTGGGTAGAGTGCTCTGGCATCACAGCTCACAGTAATCTCCAACTCCTGGGCTTAAGTGATTATCTTGCCTCGGCCTCCCAAGTAGCTGGGACTACAGGCACCCGCCACAACGCCCGGTTATTTTTTGGTTGTAATTGTCGTTGTTTGGCAAGTCCAGACTAGATTCGAACCCACCAGCTCTGGTGTATGGGGCTGGTGCCTTAGCTGCTTGAGCTATTAGGCACAGAGCCTCTCTTGCCTATTAATAAACATCAGAGGTTTTAAGCATTTTGATGAAGAGATTATAAGATTTACATAGAGTAGACTTTTTTTTTTTTTTTTTTTTTTTGAGACAGAGCCACAACCTGTCGCCCTGTGTAGATGGTCGTTGCAATACAGCTCACAGCAACCTCCAATTCCTGGGCTCAAGCGAGTCTCCTGCCTCTGCCTCCCAAGTAGCTGGAACTACAGGCACCCGCCACAATGCCTGGCTATTTTTGTTTGGGTTGCAGCCGTCGTTGTTTGGCGGGCCCAGGCTGGATTCGAACCCGCCAGCTCAGGTTTACATGGCTGGCGCCTTAGCCCGCTGAGCCACAGGCGCCGAGCCTAGAGTAGACTTTTTAAAACATTTTTTATCGCTGGATGACCGAAGCTGGAATGCAGTGGCACAATCATAACTCACTGGATCCAGGTGATCCTCCTAAGTAACGAGGAGTAGCTAGGACTACAGACATTCACTATCATACTCAGCTAATTTTTAATTTTTTTGTACACAGAGTCTTCCTGCATTGCCCAGGCTGGTCTTGAACTTCTGGCCTCAAGCCATCCTTGTGCCTTGACCTCCCAAGGCCACTGATATTACAGGTGTGTGCCACCACACCCAGCCTAGAGTAGATTTTTAAAAGTTTAATGTAACTAATTCAAAGTCTACCAGCACCAGACTATAGTATACAGTGGTCTATAATGTGTTGGAGTAAGTAAAGTAGTCCCGTTAATGATATGTAAGCCAGAAAAGGTAGTGTAGTTATCTGTTGGGAATTATCACTGCCACCCAGAATTGCAGGTAGGTTTGATATATCTGCTTAAACCTTGCATTCTTAGTGAAGAGGCTGGAGAGTTCCTAGAAAGAGTCCCTGTGGTGTTTAAAATTGAGGTGTATTAACTTAGCAAATCTGGCATGAGGTATGAAATCTGCTCATCCCTAAAACATGCACACTTACTTTCATGCTGGCTCCCTAGAACATGCTGTATCTCAGACTTTTCCTTTTTTTGAGACAGAGCCTCAAGCTGTCACCCTGGGTTGAGTGCTATAGCATCACAGATTGCAGCAACCTCCAACTCCTGGGCTCAAGCAATTAATTCTCCTGCCTCTGCCTCCCAAGTAGCTGGGATTACAGGTGCCTGCCACAATGGCAGGCTATTTTTTGGTTGCAGCCATCATTGTTTGGTGGGCCCAGACTGGATTCGAACCTGCCAACTCAGGTGTACGTGGCTGGCACCTTAGCCACTTGAGCCACATGCATCGAGCCTGTGTCTCAGATTTTTTTATTCTTGCTAATTAACTTTAATAGCTCTTAAAAACATTTCAGCAAACATTTCTTTGCTTAATTGTTTTAAGTAAGGCAAAAATTTCAGATCGTAGGCTCAGCACCTGTGGCTCAACGGGCTAAGGCGCCAGCCATGTACACCTGAGCTGGCGGGTTCGAATCCAGCCCGACCCACCAAACAACAATGGTGGTTGCAACCTAAAAAAAAAAAAAAAAATGGCTGGGCATTGTGGCGAGCACCTATAGTCCCAGCTACTTGGGAGGCAGAGGCAGGAGACTCGCTTGAGCCCAGGAATTGGAGGTTGCTGTGAGTTGTGATGCCACAGCTCTCTATCCAGGGTGGCAGCTTGAGGCTCTGTCTCAAAAAAAAAAAAAAAAAAATTTCAGACTGTAAACCTTTTTGTGATAGTGGAGTTGTATTTTTGTTAACATACGTAGAAAATTCCAAGCAAGGAGTAGGAAAGACGGTCTGCCTACCTTCACCCACCTATTTTATTATGCCTTTTCAGTTGTTGGAAATATTGGGCTTCCAAGTAACATTTCATTTGAAGGAAGAGTTTGTTGACTTAAAGTATATTAGAAAACCTGTCTCTTGTCTGGTCATGCTGAAGCGGGAGGATTGCATGAGACTAGAGGTTCAAGACTAGTCTGAAGAACATAAGTGAGACCCTGTCTGTATAAAAATTAAATGGGCACAGTAGCATATGCCTGTAGTCTCAGCTACTTTGAAGGCTGAGGAAAGAGGATGGCTTGAGCCAAGGAGTTGAAACTGTGATAATGCCATTGTTCTCTAGTCCAGACATCCTGTCTTTAGACAGAAAAATATATATGGGATCTTATGAGGTAACTTTCTTACTTGTGGTTCATTCTTGACAGAATTATGTAACACATGACTGTACATGTGGATCACTTGCATAAGGATATGAGCTCCTGGTAAGAATGGAGAAGGTGTCATGAATGGGTTTTTACACTCCTGAGATGTACCCTCAATCCTTATTACGATGTCAGCGTATTGCCTATGTGATGGCAAAACAAAACAAAAAGAATGAAAGATGGGCTACCTTTCTCTTTTCTTTGGTCTTTTTTTTTTTTTTTTTTTTTTAAAGACAATCTCAAGCTGTCGGCCTCAGTAAAGTGCCGTAGCATCACAGCTCACAGCAACCTCAAACTCTTGGGCTTAAGCAATTCTCTTGTCTTAGGCTCCCAAGAAGCTGGGACTACAGGTGCCCACCACAGCGCTTGGCTATTTTTTGGTTGTAGTTGTCATTGTTGTTTGGCAAGCCCGGGCTGGGTTCGAACCCACCAGCTCTGGTGTATGTGGCTGACGCCCTATCTGCTGAGCTATAGGCACGGAGCCAGGCCTTCTTTTTCAGTGCATTTTCAGGGAGTTCATTACCATCACCTAAGTACTCTCCCACTGGCTTGGTGCCCGTGCTCAGTGGTTAGGGTCGCAGCCACATGCACTGGGGCTGGGGGGGTTGAACTTGTCCCAGGCCTGCTAAATAACAGTGACAACTACAACAAAAAAAATAGCCGGGCGTTGTGGCAGGCTCCTGTAGTTCTAGCCACTTGGGAGGCTGAGGCAAAAGAATCACTTTTAAGCCCAAGAGTTTGAGGTTGCTATGAGGTGTGACACCATGGCACTCTACCAAGGGTGACATAGTGAAACTCTTGTCTCAAAAAAAAAAAAAAATGAACTCTCCCACTATTAGTCTTTTGTCCTTTTGTTTCTGAGCCCTACTCAGGTGCAGAAATTCATGAGAATCTCCATTTCATCAGGGAACATCTAAGATAAACTCAGAGCTTTATTAGTATTTTTATTTTAAATTAGCTATTTTATTGTGGTTCTCATTGTGAGGAGGAAACCAAATAATGTTACATGTGCTACATCTATTTTAGTGATTTTAGGTGGGCCTTAATCCCTTTTATCAAATAGTACTCTCAATGTAGCAAATGAATTTTCTTTTTTCTGAGTGCTTTTGTCAGCCAGTCAGGGATTAGTTAACTCCGCAGTTATTTCTGACCTGACAATTCTATTTCAAAGATGAATAGCCACTGTGTAAGCTTCGCATCTTTTCCTTAGAGCAGGCCATACTTTCCAATGTTTTTACTTATATTGGTAGTATATTTTTATTCATATTGATAATTCCATTTGTCAGTTGATGTTTAAAATATTTCACTTCTGGGCTCTAGCAGCTGTGGCTCAAGCAGCTAAGGCGCCAGCCACATACACCTGAGCTGGCTGGTTCTAATCCAGCCCGGGCCCGCCAAACAACCATGACGGCTGCAACCAAAAAAATAGCTGGGCATTGTGGCGGGCGCCTGTAGTCCCAGCTACTTGGCAGGCGGAGGCAGGAGAATCACTTGAGCCCAGGAGTTGGAAGTTGCTGCAAACTGTGATGCCACGGCACTCTACCCAGGGCAACAGCTTGAGGCTCTGTCTCAAAAAAAAAATTTTTTTTTTTCACTTCTGTAGAAATTTCATTTATACAAACAAGAAGCTGGTCAGTGGTTGCCTAGAGAGGATTCAGGGATAACACTGCAAGGACACGAGGGAACTTATTTTTATGGTAGTGGTAGTGACATAGTTGTGCACATTTGTCAAAATCAGTGCACATTTTGCATGTAAACTATAAGGTGGATAAAAAAAGGAAATATTTCAAATTTGGGGTCTTATATCTGGCAGACAGAAGATGAAGAGAATATCAATATCAAAATGTAGAAAATAATCATCTGAACTTGCCTGAGGTAATGGATACCCCAATTCACCCTGATTTGATTAATTCACATTATATGCCTGTATCAAAACATCACAGGTACCCTGTAAAGATATACATCTACTGTGTACCAATAATAATAATAAAGAATAGTCATGAAAAATAAAAAGGCTGAGTGGACATAGGATGTCTTCTACCAGTGTGAATACACTTAGTTGTTTATCAACAAGTAAAGGGAGTGCATGTCTGAAAAGGGTTAGTTGACTATGTTTATGTCATCAAGAGACAAGAGCTATGTTGGATTTCCTAAACAGGAGTCCTACGGTTAGAAGTATGGGATGATGGGGGCAGATTTTTCATTTTATTTTAAACATGGTTTGATCACCAGCATCTGTAGAGTACTTAATTTTTCTGTGCTTTGGTATCATCATATGTACAATGCAGACAGTATCATCATTGTGGTGGTGGTGGTGGTGTTGAGACAGGCTCATCCTATCCCCTGAGCAGAATGCAGTAGCATCAGAGCTCACTACAACCTCAGACTCGGGCTGTGAGGATCCTGCTGCCTCAGTCTCCAGAAGCTGCTGGGATTATAGGCATGCACCAGGCACCTGGCTGTGTTTTTTATTTTTTAATGAGTCGGAGTCTCACTATCACTCAGACAAATCTGGAGCTCTTGAGCTCAAGCAATTCTCCAGCCTCAGCCTCCCAAAGTGCTGGGATTACAGGAAGGAGCTACCACGCCAAGCAATTGTGGGTTTAAAGGGGGTTTGTTATTGTTGTTAGAGACAGACAGAATCTTACTCTATCGCCCTTGGTAGAGTGCAAAGGTATCACAGCTCACAGCAACCTCCAACTCCTGGGATTAAGTGATTCTCTTGCCTCAGCCTCCCAAGTACCTGGGACTACAGGCGCCCGCTACCGGCTATTTTTTGGTTGCAGTTTGGCTGGGGCCGGGTTCGAACCCATTACCCTGTTTATGGGGCTGGCGCCCTACCCACTGAGCCACAGGCGCCACCTTGTGAGTTGAAAGTTTAAGAGAATTAATATTGAATAGATAGAATACCTGGAATAGCATGTGGCACTCTGCTATATAAATGTTTATTATTAGGTTTAAACTAGTGTAGCAGGCAGTAACAGTTGAACCTATTAGATTATGTAGTTTGAAAATACTTAGAAAAAAAATCTTTATCCATATGGTCATATACTACTAATCTAGAAAAAGCTCTGAAGAATATAGTAGACATTTAGCAGAGTCGGATCCATTGGACCTAATGTTATTTATTGTGAATACTGATGATCCTGAACATTAGAGGAAAATTCCATTTCTTAAACACACTGTAGCTGTAGGGAATTCAGCTTCATCTCGTCCTGCTAATCCTCTAATATCATTGGTAGGTTCTTGTAAACTGTGACTTTAAAGTCCAATGACACAGGTCAACGACTGTAGCGGGGTAGGCGCCAGCCACATACACCGGAGCTTGGCGGGTTTGAATCCAGCCCAGGTCTGCCAAATAACAATGACAACTATCACCAAAAAATAACTGGGTGTTGTGGTGGGTGCCTGTAGTCCCAGCTGCTTGGGAGGCTGAGGCAAGAGAATCGCTTAAGCCCAAGAGTTTGAGGTTGCTATGAGCTGTGATGCCACAGCACTCTACCCAGAGTGACGACTTGAGACTCTATCTCAAAAAACAAAAAATTAAAAAAAATAAAGTCAAATAACACATAGCAAGTCCTTGAATAACATTGTTACCCTCTTGTTTGTTACAATGATAGGAAAATAATTGGTTTCATTGTAGGTCATTTCACTTAAAGTAAGTGAAACATTTTATTAAAAGAAAACTTTAAAAAATTTTTTTCAGAGTGTATTTTATGTAGGCTAAAGATCTTGATGAAATATTTTTTCATGTAGTTAATAGAATAAGTGGAAGTTGGCTGTTGTACCCAAAAGATGATGCTACATTTAATAGGAAGTTTCTACTTTACTTTTCTCTTTTTTTTGTTCCTAGCAGGCTGTGATTACTTTATGTTCTTATATTTGCCTTGGCATGTGTCTTTTTGAACATGTTTTCTGTTGCTCTAAGTGTCCAGTTGATCCCCCTAAAGTTGTAGTTCTAGCTAGAATTTCATTGCATAAAAGGAAATATGCATCCTCAGACTATTTTCTGGACATAAATTTACATCAATCCCAATGTAACAACCAGGGCCGCGGCTTTAGGAAGGTTGAGAACCACTGCTTTAGAGAATGTCCAGGTTGTAATTTGACTTCAATGCATAAGTATTAGGTCTCCTGCAGATAGCCCTCAATTAACTCTTGATAAAGTAAAAATATCCTCAGCTTCTCAGTCTCATACTGTGAAAGAGATGTGACAGGTTGAACTGAATATAGTTGGCTTCTTAGAAATGAAGCTGTATTAGTGTTTTTAAAAGTTAAAACTATTTTGGGCGGCTCCTGTGGCTCAGCGAGTAGGGCGCCGGCCCCATATACCGAAGGTGGCGGGTTCAAGCCCGGCCTCGGCTGAACTGCAAAACAAAAAAATAGCCGGGCGCTGTGGCGGGCGCCTGTAGTCCCAGCTACTAGG
>CAUYON010089301.1:0-26168 GCA_963573935.1 Arctocebus calabarensis | reverse complement strand
ATACATTCAGAAATGTTTTGATTGTACTGTTACAGTTAGCCTTCATGGCATTTTCTTGATCACTATATAAAGACATTGATACTCTACATTTAATAAGTTTCCCCAGTACCCTGCTAAGATGCACCGTAGGTGTGATCCCACCAACTGCCCTGGAACGTGTTCTTCTTAGCAAAGTATCTCAAGAATGGAAGAAAAAGTATCCAATGTACTCAGCCCTAATATGAAGCGAATTTATAGCTTTCATATGAAGGCCAGTAGTGTATTTTTGATGCTGCTTCAATTGGCCAGAGAGTTCTCCTCATAAAATATTCACCCAGGCCGATTCCTTCAAGAGTTTTCTCTGTACTTTCTTCTAGTATTTTTATAGTTTCTTGTCTTAAGTTTAAATCTTTAATCCAGTGAGAATCTATATTAGTTAAAGGTGAAAGATGTGGGTCCAGTTTCAGTCTTCTACAGGTCGCCAGCGAGTTCACCCACCACCATTTGTTAAATAGGGAATCTTCCCCCCCTCCGAATGTTTTTAATTGACTTGTCAAAGATCAAATAAAGGTAAGTATCTGGGTTCATCTCTTGGTTCTTTATTCTGTTCCAAACATCTACCTCTCTGTTTTTGTGCCAGTACCATACTGTTTTGATCATTATTGATTTATAGAGAAATGCAAATCAGAACTACTTGGAGATATCATCTAACTCTAGTAAGATTAGCCCACATCACAAAATCCAGAAACCAGAGATGTTGGTGTGGATGTGGAGAACAGGGAACACTTCTACATTGCTGCTGGGAATGTCCTTTTGAATAGATGTTTGGAGAATACTTAGAGATCTAACATACACCTGCCATTCGGTCCAATAATTCCTCTACTAGGTATATATCCAGAAGACAAAAAATCACATTATAACAAAGATATTCTTAGCAGAATGTTTATTGCAGCCTAATTCATAATTGCTAAGTTGTGGAAGAAGCCCAAGTGCCCATTGACCCACAAATGTATTAAATAGTGGTATATGTACACCATGGGATATTATAAACCTTAAAGAAAGATGGAGACTTTACCTCTATCATGTTTACATGGATGAAGCTGGAAAATATTCTTCTTAGCAAAGTATCTCAAGAATGGAAGAAAAAATATCCAATGTACTCAGCCCTACTATGAAACTAATTTATAGCTTTCGTATGAAAACTATAACCTAATTACAGCACCAGTATATGGGGAAAGGGACAAGGGAGGGGAGGGGAAAGGGGAGGGTTGGTGGAGGGAGGGTAATTGATAGGACCACATGTATGGTGCATCTTAGAAGGGTACAGGTGTAACTTACTAAATGCAGAATATAAATGTCTGAACATAATAACTAAGAAAATGCCATGAAGTCTACGTTAACCAGTTTGATGAAAATATTTCAAATTCTATATAAAACCAGCATATTGTACCCCATGATTGCATTAATGTACACAGCTCTGATTTAATTTAAAAAAATCAGGGGCAGAGCCTTTGGCTCAAAGGAATAGAGCGCTGGCCCCATATGCCAGAGGTGGTAGATTCAATCCCAGTCCCATCCAAAATTGTAAAAAAAAAAAAATCTCTATGAATTAACTCTCTTAAAATAAATTAAATTCTTCTCTTATTTAGGATTCAACAAAATTAGCCTTCGCTTTTATCTCTAAACAGTATGGCAGCTGCAATTACCATACCTTATCTCTCCTTGCTTTTTTTGTTGTTTGCTTTGTGATACAGAGTCTCACTATGTCACCTTCAGTAGAGTGCCAGTGTCACAGCTCACAGTCACCTCAAATTCTTGGGCTTAAGTGATTCTCTTGACTCAGCCTTCCAAGTAGGTAGGACTATAGGCATCCGCCACAACACCTGGCTATTTTTTGCTGCACTTGTCAATTTTGTTTAGCTGGCCTGGGCTGGGTTCAAACCCGCCAGCCTCGGTGTATGTGGCTGGGGCCCTACCCACTGAACTGCAGGCACTGCCCTCTCCTTGTTTATTTTGTTGTGCTCTTGGTTTAGTCCCTTCAGCTTCATCACTGTCAAGGGTAATAATGGTTATCTCAAAATCACATACCCTGTTTCTTATTGCTGTAAAGGTTCAAGTCTTTAGGGTGCCTGGTCTTTGAGAGTAGAAAGACCTACAAGGGCTCCAATGGTGGGCCTCCTGTTGACACTTGCTGTTATGGCTTCACTGCTGCCCTATAATACTGAGTCTCTGTGAAAAAAATTCTATTGGGTTCTATCCAGAATCTCAACTCTTGCCCCAAATCTGACCATTTACTTCATGAAAATACTACCATTCTTGCCTTCGCACAATCAGCCACAGAAGCACAAACAAGATCATAGAACTGAAGAAAATTCATCATGCCTTTGTTTTTCAGGCAAGGGGAATTTTTAGAGTATCTTTAGTAGCAATGAGAAAATTACAAAGCACATCAAGAGCATTATTGTTCCTAGATATACAAGGTAGCAAAGATCTCGGTATGTGACTTTCAGTAATCTTAACAGGTATTTATTATAATAAAGGCCTACTCCAGAGACTAGGGAACTGGAGAAGGGATGGAAACATAAATATAGTAGAAGAGACTCAAAGGACTATAACTGGATTACATATGGTGAGAAAAGCATGAAGAAAGTCACAGAGGCCTCAATTTTTAGTCAAGAATGATGGAGAGAGGATGGCCCCAAGACCATTGAGTCTCCTCTTTCACCTGATTTCTATTCTATTGTTTTTACCTCAATTTTCACATTTTCATTCCATATTCAAGTGAAGTTAAACTTTTTTTCCCATATTTTACAAGTAAGACCAAATTCATGTATTTGTTTCATTTAAAAAATCACAATAGTAAGTGTATCAAGAGCTCAGACTTTGAAGGAAGACTGTAGTTCAAATTCTGGCTTGTACTTAATTGCTGAGTGCCCTTGGGTATGGTATTCAACCTTTCTCTCATTCAGTTTCCTTATCTGTAAAATAGTGGTAAGGGGAGTACAGACCTTATTGTGTTATTGACATGCTTTAACGTAAAACATTTATATAATGCATCTGGAAGAGTACTTTTTCTTAACATACAGTCTTACTCTGTTGCCCCAGCTTGAGTGCAGTGGCATCATCACTGCAACCTCAAACTCCTGGGCTCAAGCAATTTTCCTGCATAAGCCACCTGAGTAGCTGGTACTACAGGTGTGTGCCACCACGCTTGACTAATTTTTCTTATAGACAAGATCTCACACTTGGTCAGACTGATCTTAAACTCCTCACTTCAGGCAATTCTCCTGCCTCAGCCTCCAGAGTGCTGCTAAGATTATAGGCATGAGTCACTACATCTGGCCTCTCATATTGGTTTTTTGTTTTTAATTGATTTTTTATTTTTTATTTATTTTATTTTATTTTATTTTATTTTATTTTTTTTGCTGGGGCTGGGTTTGAACCCTCCACCTCCAGCATATGGGGCCAGCGCCCTTCTCACTGAGCCATAGGTGCTGCCCTTTATTGATTTTTTAAAATGTTAAATTGATACAAAGGTATAAATTTTTAGGTTACATTCTTCTCACTTCTTCTCACTTCTCACTTCTTATTCTTCCAGTTGTAGAATAAGTAGCCTTTTACCCAGGGGGCATACTGAACAACCTCACTGTGTGCACATTTGGTGAGATACTGCCAATTGCCCTCCCTCCTGTGGCCAATTGCCCTTCTCCTCCCCCAATAGACTATATTAATGTTTCATCATTAATGTGGGTGTGAAATTGTTTATATATTGGTTTTAGATTAGTATTGAGCACATTGGATGTCTTTTATCCATTCTTGAGATGCTTTACTAAGAGAAATGTGTTTTAATTCTATCCAGATAAACATAAAAGTTGAAAAGTCTTCATCTTTTCTTATAGCTGAATAGTATTTCATAGTATATATACTACAGTCTGTTAATCAATTCATGGGTTAATGGGTGTTTGGGTTGCTTCCACAAGTTGGCAATTATGAATTGAGCTGCAATAAACATTCTTAGCAGGGTACAGGTGAAACTTACTAAATGCAGAATACAAATGTCTTCATACAATAACTAAGAAAATGCCACGAAGGGTATGTTAAACAGTTTGATGAAAACATTTCAGATTGTATATGAAACCAATACATTGTACCCCTTGATTTCACTAATGTATGCAGCTATGATTTGATAAAAAAAATAAAAAATAAAAAATAAAAAAATGCAAAAAAAAGTCTCTTGCTCTTATGTTGTTATGGGATATCATATTGCTAAGACTAATTAAGGATTGTTTCA
The DNA here is from genome assembly GCA_963573935.1 of Arctocebus calabarensis. Classification (NCBI taxonomy): domain Eukaryota; kingdom Metazoa; phylum Chordata; class Mammalia; order Primates; family Lorisidae; genus Arctocebus; species Arctocebus calabarensis. The sequence continues at coordinate 21,898 of CAUYON010089301.1, read as the reverse complement.
GGATTTGGGGAGCACATAAGTTGGGTCATAAGTATTTAGAATTGAAATGTCTTCTTGTTGTATTTTCCCTTTACCAATATGAAATGTCCATCTTTGTCTTTTTTGGCTTTAGTTGCTTTAAATCCACTTGTATATGTAAATAAGATTGCAACCCCTCTTTTCTTCTGAATTCTGTTTGCCCGAAATGTTGTCTTCTATCCCCTAACTCTGAGTTTTAATTTGCTCTTTAAGACCAGGAGTGTTTACTGCAGCCAGAAAATGGATGGCTTGTGTTTTTTTTATCCCATCAGCCTTCTATGCCTATTTAGTGGGGAATTCAAGCCATTAACATTTATGGAGATAATTGATAAATGTCATGGCATTCTATTCATCTTATTTTGTGAAAGTGAATTGCTTAATTTTATCATTTGCATCATTGTGGAAGCCAGGTTTTGTCCTTTACTTTCTGGGTGCTTACTTTGCTGGTGGTCCATTGTGACGGTCATTGTGTAGAACAGGTCAAAGTATGTCCTGTAGAGTGAGTCTTCTTGTGGAAAACATCCTTAATGTATGTTTGTATATAAGTAAAAGAATTGATTTCTCCATCAATATTAAATATTTGCTTAGCAAGATATAGATTTCTGGATCAGAAAATTGTTTTGTTTAAGTAGATTAATGGTAGATGACCATAGTCATCTGGCTTGAAAAGTTTCATTAGAGAAGTCTACAGGCACCCTGATGGATTTGCCTATGTAGGTCAATTGGCTCTTACTCCTTATCACTTGCAGAATCTTTTCTCTTATCTTTATTTTGGACATGTTCATCTCAATGTGTCTTGGAGAAGTTCTATTTGAGATGAGGTGACCTGGGGTCCAATATCCCTCTGAAAGGAGTGTGTCAGTGTCTTTGGTGATATTTTGGAAATTTTTATTTATAATATTATCTAGTATGGCTTCCATTCCTCTGGGGCATTCTTTTCCCCTTCTGGGATACCTATAGCTTGTATGTTTGAATGCTTCATGAAGTTCCGTAATTCTGATGGTGAACATTCTGTTTTCTCTCTTTTTCTCTCACTCTTTGACTATCTGAGTTATCTCAAGAGCTTTGTCCTCCACCTCTGAGATTCTTTCTTCTGTCTGGTCTAATCTGTTGTTGATACTTTCTACTGCATCTTTAAGTTCCCTAATTGACTGCTTCAATCCTTTAGCTCTGCTATATCTTTTTTATCTTCTTCATACAATTCATGTCTTATTTAATTCAGTTTTCAGATTTCCTTTTGACTGTTTTCCACTTTCTCAGCAATTTCCTTCATTGTTTTTATCATCTGTATTTTAAATTCCCCTCCTATAATTTCTATTATTTCTATTTAGGTGGAATCCTCTGTAGTCGCTACTTCATGGTCCCTTGGGGGGTGGGAGGGATGCTCTGGTCTGTTTTGTCATGTTGCCAGGATTTTTCAGCTGTTTCTTCCTCATGGGTGTTTTCCTATGTCTGTTTCCTTGCCCTAATTTTCCTTTCACTTTCTCTTGTTCTTTAAGTTACTGTGTCTCTGACCTAAGATGTTGATGAGTCCTTTTGGTATAGGACTAAAAGCATGAGAAGTTTGAAGAGCAAGAAGGGGAAAATGATTTTAAAAATAAAAGATTTTATAGAAGTACTGAGTACATTGGATACCTTTTTCCTCCATTCTTAAGACATTTTACTCAGGAAAACATGTTCCAGATCCCTCCATATAAACATAAAAGGGGTAAAGGTTTCATCTTTTTTTAAGGCTGCATAGTATTCCATGATATACATATACCACAATTTACACTTTTTTATTAAAGATAGAAAACAACTATAGCCCAGGACGAAGGAGAGAAATGGAGTGGGAAGGGAGGGGAGGGGGAAGGTTTGACAGAGGGAGGGTAAAAGGCGGGACCACACCTATGGAGCATATGACAAGGATACAAGTCAAATCTGTCAAGTGTAGAACATAGATATTTTGGTACAATAATCAATCAAATGAGGTGAAAGCTATGTTGATTGGTTTGATCTAACCAGGTCAGATTGTATTAAAAAAAATCAGCACATTGTACCCCACATATGAATGAATGTATTCATGATCTATATGTATTTGACTTAAGAAAGAAAGAAAGAAAAGGAAAGGGAGTGAGTAAAAGGAAAGATTGACAAAAAGAAGAGAAGAACAAAAAGAGGGAGATGGGATTAAAAAAGATGTACACTAAGATACTTTTACACACATCTTAAAACCCCCAACATCTGGAGGTTCTGGGTTGGGAGGTTTCCTTGATTTCTGCAGCTCTTACAGTACCCTACCTACAACAAATAGAGAAGAAAAACAAAAATACTATAAATCAAACCACGACAAACAAATAAAAACCTTACGGGATAAAATTGGGGGAAAAACCAAATAATGGGGGCAGAAAAACTAGCAAAAATGAAGTTCTTATTATTAAAGAAGGCAACAATGAAAAATTACATTTCCACTAGAACAATAAAAAAAGTAAAATTTTGGCTCGGCGCCTGTGGCTCAACGGGCTAAGGCGCCAGCCACGTACACCTGAGCTGGCGGGTTCGAATCCAGCCCGAGCCTTCCAAACAACAATGACGGCTGCAACCAAAAAAAATGGCCGGGTGTTGTGGCAGGCACCTGTAGTCCCAGCTACTTGGGAGGCAGAGGCAAGAGACTCGCTTGAGCCCAGGAATTGGAGGTTGCCATGAGCTGTGATGCCATAGCACTCTATCCAGGGTGACAGCTTGAGGCTCTGTCTCAAAAAAAAAAAAAAGTAAAATTTAGAGTGCAAAGTTGAAAGGAAAAGAAAAAAGAAAGGAAAACAAAACCAAAAACAAAGCAATGTATACATCTTGCTGAATATTGCTTGGGCAACAAATGATCGTGGGGTATGAGATGCTAATCACAATGATGATATAGCTGTATAAGATGGATACTGGAGGCCTCTGCTGATGTCCTTGCCCTCAAACCCCGCAGGTTTGAGAGCCTGAGTCTCTCCTCAGCCCACTTAAAAGACACTTTAAACTGTTACCCCTGGCTAAGCAGAGGTTTTTCCAGGAAATCATGTGTCTCTGGGATCTTTCCTGAAGTGGCTGCCCACTTATCAGGTGTGTCAATACTGGCCTCATTTTATGCCCCTGAGGGCTGAGGCAGCTATCCCACTGCTGAACACTGAAAGCTCCACTTTTCCTTGGAGTCTCGGTCCTGGCCTCTGTACACTGCTCAAAGTCACTAGATCACTCGCTCAGGGTCCCCCAGCTTGGGCTTCACTCTGGAACCCTGAGGGTGGAGTCTGCAGGGAAGCTCTCCCAAAATTGCGTGGCTCACAGCTGAACAATGAAAGCTCTGTTCCGGCCTAGCTGCTCAGTCCTGGACACTGCTCAAAGTCACTTGCACACTTGCCCAATGTCTCCCAAGATAATTCCACTGAGTGTCCAATTCCAAAAAACCAAAACATCCTGCAGGGAAGGCCTTCCTGGTCTGAAATCTCGCTGTTGCTGTAGCTATAACTGTGGCAGCCACCACAGCGTTAGACCAAACAAAACCATTTGCCAATTTTCCACTGCTCTTGTCCTCCTCCTGGTGGAAGATCTGTTAAAAAAGAATTATGAAACCCTAAAAAACAAATAGCAGAAGATGTTAACAAATGGAAGAACATAACATGCTCTTCGCTGGGAAGAATCAACATCGTCCAAATGTCAATTCTACCTAAAGCAATCTACAGATTCAATGCACTCTCATTAAAATACCAATATTATGTTTTGAAGAACTGGAAAAAATAGTACTTTCTTATGTATGCAGCCAGAAAAAAAACTGTATTTCTAATGCTATTCTTAGTAATAAAACAAACCTGGAGGCATCATCATCCTACCAGACATCTGGCTACCTTACAAGCCCATAGTAATCAAAACAGCATGGTATTTGCACAAAAATAGAAAAATAGACATATGGAATAGAATAGAAAACCATGAGATGAAACCTGTCCCTACTTGCCATCTGATCTTCAGTAAACTAAACAAAAGCATACAGTGGGGAAAGGAATCACTATTCATGAAGAGGTGATGGAAGAACTAGATAACCATGCGTAAAATATGGAACACATTTTACCACTTACAATAATTTACTCAACATAGATTAAAGACTTAAATGTAAGATACAAAATGATACAAATCTTAAGAGAAAGTATGGGGAAAACTCTTGACAATGTTGGACTGGTGAAAGAGTCTATGACAAAGACTTCAGTGGTCATTGCAACAAAAACAAAAAAAAAAATTATAAATGGGACTTAATTGAGCTGAAAAGCTTCTGCACAGCTCAGAAGCTCAACAAATAGAGCAAAATGGCAACTTTTAGAATGGGAAAAATATTTGAAGAGTGTGAATCTGACAAAGGGTTTATAAGTAGGGTCTACAGAAAACACAAATTAATCAACAACAACAACAAAAAAACCCTGAACAATCCCATATATCCTTGGGCAAGAGATGTGAACAAGATCTTCTCTGATGAAGACAGGCAAATGGCTAACAAACATTTGAAGAAAATGTTCACTGTCCTGATCAGCAGAGAAATGCAAATCAAAACCACCCTGAGATTTTACCTAATCCCAATGAGAATAGCCCACATCACAAAGACTCAAACCTGCAGATGCTGGCATGGATATGGAGAGAAGGGAACACTTTTACATTGCTGATGGTATTGCAAAGCAATACCTCTTTCAAAGGAAGAATGGAGAATCCTCAAAAAACTCATATTAGACCTCCCATTTGACCCTGCAATCCCATTACTAGGCACCTCAGAGGAAAACTATCCTTTTATCATAAGGTTATTTAGACTAGACTGTTTATCATAGTTCAATGTATAATTTCCAAAATGTGGACACAACCTAAATGCCCACCAACTGAGGAATGGGTTAACAAGCTATCATCTATGTATACCATGGAATACTATTTAGCCATTAAAAAGGTGGAGAATTTACATCTGCTGTAATAAAGTGGTGGGGGAGGAACATATTCTTCTTAGTAAAGTATCACAAGAATGGAAAAGCAAGAATCCAATGTGCTCACTTATAATATGAAAGCAGTAGATGATCTAATACAAACCCACATAAGAGAAATACTGAAACAAATTCAAAGTTGGGGGCACAGGAATGAGGGATCAGCAAGAGTTGAGAAGGGAGGGTGATGGGAGGTGATACACCTCTTGGGGGGGAACACATTAGAAGGACTTGGGCAAAGTCAAATGTAATCAGTGTAACATAATTATTTGTACCTAAATGAATCCCAAATGTTAAAAAAAAGATTTAAAAAATCTTAGCTCAACTTCCAAGTGGGATTGAATAGGTTTTTTAAAAAAGTAAATACAGGGAAATTGGGGAGGAAAATTACTTCATATGCCTTCTAAAGTATTTCTATTTTTAGTGAAATATCAGTAGTTAGGAGAAAAAAGAAAAAATTTTATCATCCCTTGGAAAACAAATATGGTTATAATCAAATAATAAGTTCATCCTCTTTCTAACATCTGAATAAACTTTTAGATGTGGAGGAACCTAAGAAATTGGCCATATAAATTAGTATGTTTTATTTTGGGGATATTCTGATAATTTATAGGAACGTGGAGAGAAGATATTTGAGATTGAGACTATACCACAAAATATGGGTTGTGGTTTGTCTTATTCCTGTAGAAAGAGTTTAGTGGATGCTCTGCTGCATATCTTATACCACTGTATAAGAAGTTCCCCATAAAGATATTTAAAATTGCTTCTATTTTTTTTTTTGCTAAACTACCTAAAATGTCTGTATAAAAAGTCACCCTTTACTCATCTAGCTCCATCATAAGATTAAATCAAGATTGATCACTCTGCTTACACCTAAGTGGAAGATTTATTTAAATTATCAGAATTATTTTGTTTTAGCCAAGATGAAGTACTTTGGTGATTTATTTGAGAATCACAAGGAAGTTACCTTGTCAGAGGAAAGAATGCAGGTTTTTTAATAGGATGAAACCTAAGATAATATTCTGGAAAACAGATTAATTGAAGAGTATCCAGAACCCTTGATATGTTACTCATTAATGAATGCTTGTATCTTTCATCTCCCACATGGCTGTGTGCTTTGGACTGCTATATAAAATAATCAAACACATAACAAATGAGTTTAAGATTATGTCCATCTTTGTAAATGTCAAAATAGTACATTGGAAATTTTGATTAATTAAAAGCCCATATCTACTAAATGAATATTAAAAGCAATTTATAAATAAAATGAGATAATCCCTGAAAGCTGGTGAAGTATGTGTGACACTTGAAAAAGAACAGAAAACAAATTGGTTGATAATCATAGAATTTTAGAGCCCGAAGAAATATTGAAGACAGTCTAGTCTAGCCTACTCATTTTATATATGAATAAGGTGTCGCCCAGATACTTAATGTCTTGTTCATGTTTACCAAAGGTAATTTCTCTCACTAGTCAAGACAAGAACCCATGTCTTTGAATTCAGCAGAAATATTATTTCCAGACAAGATCAGGCACATTCAACTTCCAATGAAATCAAGCCCCAGACCAGATAGTTTCACAGCTGAATTTCACCAGACCAACAAAGATAAACTGGTATCTATACTGCAGAAATTATTTTATAACATTGAAAAGGAAGGAATCTTTCTCAACTTGTTCTACGATGCCAGCATCACCTTGTTACTAATGCCAGGAAAGGACACAGCCAAAAAGAAAAACTACAGACCAATGTTCCTTAGGAATATAGATGCAAACATTTTCAATAAAATTCTAGCAAGTCTAATTTAGCAGCACATCAAAAAAAATAATCCACCACAACCAAGTGGGCTTCATCCCAGGGATGCAAGTATGGTTCAACATATGTAAATCTATATATGTGACTCACCACATAAAAAGAAACAAAAACCCAAAGATCATATAATCATCTCAATAGATGCAGAGAGAACATTTGACATAATTTAGCACCCATTTATGATAGTACAAAATAGGCATAGATAGAACATAGCACACAATTGTGAAAGCCATAGAGAAATCCACAGCTGACATCACACTAAATAGGAAAACCTGAAAGCATTCCCTACTTAGATATGGAACTAGACAAGCTTGGCCAATTTTGCGGTTTTTATTCAACATTGTGCTGGAAGTCCTTGCCAGAGCAGTCAGAAAAAAAGAAGGAAATAAAGGGTATCTAAATGGACAGATGAAATTAAACTATCACTTTTTACTGACAATATGATCTTATATTTAGAAAACCCAAAGACTTTGCAAAGAGACTCCTGGAGCTGATAAATAAACTCAGCAGTCGTGGGATACAAAATCAATGTAAAGAAATCAGTGATATTCCTATACACCAACAACAATCAAGCTTAGAAGAAAATCAAGGACGCAATACATTTCACAATAGCAACCAAGAAAATAAAATATCTAGTAATATATTTAACTAAGGAGGTAGTTATCCTCGTAGATATGAGTTACTAAGAAAGGAATGGCAGGGGATGTATACAAATGGGCAAGTATGTCATGCTAATGCAGCTGCAGAATCAGCATTTTTTAAATGTCTATACGACCTAAAGTGATCAACAAAGTCAATGCAATCCCCCTCAAAATACCAACATCAATTTTTAAGATAGAGAAAAAATGATTCTGCACTTCAAATGGAACTAGAAATAATCCTGAATAGCCAAACCAACTCTAAGCAAAAAGAACAATAGGAGGCATTCCTTTACCAGACTTCAAGGTATAGTAACCAAAACATCATGGTATTGTCACAAAAACAGAATCAAAGACCAATGGATCACGAATGAAAACACAGATATAAATCTATCCTCATATTGCCATCTGATCTTTGACAATGTAGATCATAATTTACAATGGGGAAAAGAATCCCCATGCAATAAATGGTGCTTTGAAAATTGTATAACCATGTGTATAAGATTAAAACAAAATCTGTACCTCTCACCCCTCACAAAAATTAACTGATGATGGATAACATACTGAAACATAAAGCATGAAGCTATAATAATTCTAGAAGAAAAATGTTGGAAAAACTCTCATAGACATTGCTTTAGGCAAATAATTTATTAGATCCCAAAGGCAATCATATCAAGAAGAAAAGTAAATAAAAGAGACCTGATTAAATTAAAAAGCTTCTGTGCAGCCAAGGAAACAACCAATAGAGCAAACAGATAACCCACTAGGAGAAAATGGGAGAAATATTTGCATGCTGTACATCTGATAAAAGTCTGATAACCACAATAATAAAGAACTCCAGCATTTTTGTAAGAAAAAAATAAAACAACCCCATAAAGCATAGACAACAGACTTGAACAGAAGCTGTTAAAAATAACATAGACTAATGACTAATGACATTTCAAACATATGAAATGATGCTCTATATTTCTAATAATCAAGGAAAGGCTAATCAAATACACAAAGGGATATCACCTAACTCTGTGGTGATAGAGATATAAGATAGAGGATTGGCTCTTATCAAAAAAATCACTAACCAACAGATGCTGGCATGGATGTGGAAAGAAAGGAGCACTTCTACACTGTTGGTGGGACTGTGAACTAGTATAGCCTCTATTGAAAGTGGTATGAAGATACCTCAAAGAAATAAAAGTAAACTTTCCATTTGATTCTATAATCCCACTATTGGGTATTTTCCAAAAGGAACAAAAGTCATTATATCAAGAGACACGTGCACTTGAATGTTTGTTGGATCACACAATTGCAAAGAAGTGGACCCAACTAAGTGTTTATCAATACATGAGTGGATTAATAAAACATGGCAAATGTACACCATGGAGTACTACTCAAAAAGTGGTGAACTACTGACATTTGTAACAACCTGGATGGAACTGGAGATCATTCTTCCAAGTGAAGTTTCACAAGATTGGAAAAACAAACATCATATATACTCACTATTCAATTGGAATTAATTAATCACCCATGTACACATGTAGTACTAAAACTCAACAGAAAGCAAGTAGTAAGGAGGGAGTTGGAAAGGATGGGTAAATTCCCACCTAATGGGTACAGTGCACACTATCCTGGTGAAGTGCACACTTATAACTTTGACTCAAACTGTACAAAAGCAAATCATGTAACAAAAACCAAGGCACTCCATAATATTCTGAAATAGAAAGAGAAAAATTTAAAATGTACATATATATGTATATGTTCTATCCAATTCATCATGGAGATTAGTTAGATATACGTCTGTGAACATCAGTGAGAATTTGACCTTTCCTGGTACTGTCAACCTTAGTTAAAATTGCTTCAAAAAATCTCATGCATAGTTTTAGGCATTAAGTTTGGACCTCATGGTTATCTGTAAGTGCTTTTATAGGAGAGCTTCACACATGGAGCTTTTCTCTGCTTCAAACATTTGAAATCTGCCAGTCATTGTAATATTTATGATGGAAGTTCATGGTGACTCAGATTCTGGTAACGCTCAAGTGGGTTGTGGAGAGATGGCAACGTGGGTAAATATGGAAAAAGAAGCTGCTGCTCTAAAACAGAGTCCAGGATTTTAGTTACTGTAGCAACCTTAAAGATTTTCCTTAGCCAGAAGTTGCTTAGAGACCTTTGCCTCAAAGGAATTACATTCTGCAGTACCTTCCACATTATAGGTATGATGCCCGATGATTAATCTGAAATTACTAAAAACACATCCAAGAGAGCTGACACACAGTGAATACACAGCAAATGGTGGCTATTAGCTGTCTATAATTTTGTGTCAGGGTATATAATACTTCTCTATTATAATTTCTTTTTATTTTATAGTTTGGGATTCATTGATGATACAAAGAATTAGGTTACACTGATTGTGTTTGTTAGATAAAGTCCCTCTTATAACTGTGTCCTGCCCCCAAGAGGTGTACTATAGACTGTGACCCCTTTCCTCTCCCTCCTCCCCTCTCCTTATTCCCTCATTACCCTGCTCCTGCCCATTATATTAGCTCATCTACTGCCCTAATATTATGACTACATTTGATTCTTGCTTCTCCATTCTTGTGATGCTTTACTGAGAAGAATCTGTTCCACCTACATCCATGTTAATACAAAAGATGTAAAGTCTCTGCTTTTTTCAACGGCTGAATAGTAGTCCATGGTATACATGTACCACAGCTGGTTAATTCATTCCTGGGTTGGTAGCCATTTAAGTTGTTTCCACGTGTTGCCATTATAAACTGAGTTTCAATAAATAGTCTACTGCAAAGTCCTTGTGATAAAATGATTTTGCCCCCCTCTGGGTAGACGCCCAGTAATGGGAATGCAGGCTCAAATGGGAAGTCTAATATGAGTTCGTTGAGGATTCTCCATTCTTCCTTCCAAAAAGATTGTATTAGTTTGCAATCCCACCAGCAGTGTATATGTGTCCCTTTCTCTCTACATTCATTCTAGCATCTGCAGCTTTCAGACTTTGTGATGTGGGCTATCCTCACTGGAATTAGGTGATATCTCAGGTTAGTTTTGATTTGCTTTTCTCTTATGATTAGGGATGATGAACATTTTTTCTTATGTTTGTTAGCCATTCATCTTTCTTCTTTACAGAAGGTTCTATTAATGTCTCTTCCTCAGTGATATATGGGATTTGGGGGTCTTCTTTTTTTATTAATTTGAGGTCTCTATAGACCCTAGCTATCAATTTTTTGTGTCATTCATAAAATGCAAATATATTTTCCCATTCCAAAGGTAGTCCATTTGCTTTGATTCTTGTTTCCTCAGGTGTACAGAAGCTTTTTGGTTTAATTAAGTCCCATGTGTTTATTTTTGTTGTTGTTGCAATTGCCATGGAAATCTTCATAAAAGCTTTCCCCAGGCTGATATCTTCAAGTGTTTTCCTGACACTTTCTTTGAGGATTTTTATTGTTTTGTGTCTTAGATTGAAATCTTTTATCCATCTTTAATCAATTTTTATAAGTGGTGAGAGGTGAGGGTCAGTTTCAGTCTTTTGCATGTGGTTATCCAATTCTCCCAAGATCACTTATTGAATAGGAATTCTTTCCCCTGGGGAGTATGTTCTTGTTTTGTTTATCAAAGATCAGATAGCTGGAAGATGTTAGTTTCATCTCATGGCTTTCTTTTTGGGTCCAAATGTAAATGTCTCTATTTTATACCATGCTGTTTTGATCACTATGGCCTTGTAGTATAGCAGAAAGTCTGATAGGGTAATATCCCTGGATTTGTTTTTAATATTAATAATTGCCTTTGCATGTGGGTTTTCTTCACATTCCATACAAAATGAAGAATTATTTTTTTCCAAATTTTGAAAGTCTGATGACGGTATTTTAATGGGGATTGCATTGAATCTGAAGATTGCCTTGAGAAGTATAGATATTTTCAAAATGTTGAATCTTCTCAGCCATGAACATGGTATGTACTTCCATTTGTTAATTTTTTCTGCTATTTCCTTTTTTGGGCTTTCATAATTTTCTTTGTAGAGGTACTTCACCTGTTTTTTTTTTAATGTATATCCCTAGGCATTTCATTATTTTAAGTTACTGTGAAGAGAATTGTGTCCTTGATTAGCTTCTCAGCTTGGCTCTTATTGGTATGTAAAAAGGCTACTCATTTGTGTACATTAATTTTTTATCCTCAGACATTACTGTATTATTTGATCATTTTCAGGAGTATTGTGGTTGAGTCTTTGGGGCTCTCTGAGAATAAGATCATGTTGCTGGCAAAGAGAGAGAGTTTGACCTTCTCTGCCCCCACTTGGATGCCCATCATGTCCTTCTCTTGCCTAATCGTATTGGCTAGAACTTCCAGCACCATGTTGAGTTCTAGTGGCAACAGAAGACAACCTTGTGTGGTTACAGTTTAAAGTGGAAAAGCTTTCAGTTTTACTCCATTCAGTATAATATTAGGCGTGTGTTTGTTGTAGATGGCTTTGATCACATTGAGTAATGTGCCATCCATGCCTACATTCTTAAGTGTTCTAATTAGAAAAGCATGATGAAATGTATTGAATGCTATTTCTGCATCTATGGAGAGGATCACAGGGTCTTGTTCCACAAGAGAATGAAACCTACTCGACCTTGATGAATGTTTTTTTAGTGTGTAGCTGTAATCTATTGGCTAGGATTTTTTGAGATTTTTTGCATCTATTATCATTAGTGAAACTGGTCTAATTTCTCCTTTTTAGCTGGGCCTTTTCCTGGTTTTGGTACCATGGTAATTTTTGCTTCATGGAACATGTCAGGGAAGATTTCTTCCTTCTCCGACCCTTTGAATAATTTCTGCAGTATGGGTATAACTTTTTCATTGAATGTTTGATAGAATTCTGGAGGGAAGCCATCTGGATTAGGGCATTTTTTTGGGGGGAGATATTTTATTGTTTCTTTGATCTCAGTTCTTGAAATTGATCTGTTCAAGAGATCTACTTCTTCTTGGTTAAGTCTAGAGAGAGCATGGGATTGCATGTATTGATCTGTTTCGTCCATGTTGTAAAATTTCTGGGCATAGAGTTTCTTACAGTACTCAGAGCTGATCTCTTGTATCTTTGTAGCATCTGTTGTTATTTACCCCTTATCATTTCTGATTGAGGTTATTAGATCTTTTACTTTTCTGTTTCTAGTTAATCTGACCAATCAGCCAGCCTGTGCCTCTTCAGTGGTGAATTCAGTCCATTGACATTTATTAAGAGAATTGATGAGGGTGGTAAAGTTCTATTCATCTTATTTTGTGAAATTCTCTTGTGTCATTTTATCCTTTGCACCATTGTGGAAACTAAATTTTGACCTTTAGCTTCTGGGTGTTTACTTTGCTGGTGGTCCATTGTGATGTTCAGTGTTCAAAATAGGTCTACATATTTCCTGTAGAGCTGGGCTTGTGGGAAATTTCCCCAGTGTTTGTATATCTGCAAAAGATTTGATTTCTCCATCAATTTTGAAGCTGAATTTATCAGGATACAGAATTCTGGGATGAAAATTGTTTTGTTAAAGAATGTTGAATGTGGATGAACATGTTCTTTTGGCTTGCAAAGTTTCAGTTGAAAAGTGTGCTCTCATCCTAATGGTTCTGCCTGTGTTGGTCAATATAGGCTTATTCATGGATGCTTGCAGAATTTTTTCTATCATCTTGACTTTGGACAAGTTCATTGCAATGTGTCTTGAAGACCTCTGAGTTGAGATGACCCAGGGCTTGATATCCATCTGAAACGAGTGTGTCAGATTCTTTAGTAAAACTTGGGATGTTTTTATTTATGAAAGACTTCAGTAGGGCTTCCATTCCTTTGGGACTAACTTATTCCCCTTCAGGAATCCATATTATTCATATGTTTGAATACTTCATGGAATATCATAGTTGTCTTACGAGATTGGAGGGGGTTCCTCTGTTTTAGTTTTTCATGTTGCCTGAATTTTTCTGTTGGTTCCTCCTCATGTGTTGTTCTTGTTCACCTCCTTATTTTCCTTTTTGCTTCTCACTGTCTCTTTTGTTTCAAATAGAAGTCCTTGCTCTTGACGCCAGTAGTTTGCAATATGTTGTCAGGGCACGAGGTGGCACTGTGGTGTTTTAGGAGCCAGCAACCTCTAATTTAGTTCCCTTCAGTGATCGCCTGATTCTTACCTCAGCATTCAGACTCTGCCAGGTTGGGATCTTAAATCTGACAAGAATCCTTCCGGGGTAGGTTTCATATGCCCTCTGACTCCATTTCCAGTGAGGTGCTGGAGTGCCTTTTTCAAGAGTGGAGTTATGATCCTGGCAGGCAGAATTAAGATGGTTGTCCTTTAGGCTCCTGCAAAGACCTTCTCATGACCTTCCCACAATGGCAGCCTCCTGACAACCAAGACCTTCTCATATGGCTGTCTCAATAGCCACCAAACCTATGAGAAATCCACTCCAACCTGCATTCAAATCTGGTTGTTGTATACTGTTTGAGTCTGCCCACTCTTTCATGCTTTCCATTCAATGTGCAGCTTCCCCCAACAATTAAAAACTCCATAAAGGCTTCCTCCCATTCCAGACCTCTGTAGTAGGCCAGCTAATCCCAGCATGGCACAATCACTTGCTTAGTTCATCAGATTTTCACCACTCTGGATCATATGCTGTATCCAGCTCACCATGTCTTCTCTGTGCTCCCTGAGCTATGACTATGGACAAGGTCTCTGTGCCAGGTATGGCTGGCTTCTCTCTTTTTTTCCAGTCATTCTTGGAGAGCTGAGCTCAACAATCCTTCTTGTCAACCATCTTGCTCTGCCTCTCAACAATTTCATTTTCTATAATTTCTTCCCAGAGCATTACATGTCCTGTTTCCAAAGCAATAGGGGCTCTAAGTTTTTAAACTAAATTTGGGGATGTCAGCATCAAATACCCTTTGTTGGACATTACATGTCCTGTTTCCAAAGTAATAGGGGCTCTAAGTTTTTAAACTAAATTTGGAGATGTCAGCATCAAATACCCTTTGTCAGATTCTGCATAACAATATCTCAATTATAGAAGAATAAATGGGGCCTGAGAATGGAGAAAGACTACATTGCAGGTCACCCTAGGAGTTAGTTGTGCTGTACTCTGAGTGCTTGTAATTGTGGAATTGTGGTTATATATTTCTCAGCACCATCTTAGAATGTTCAGAGTTAAAATCCAAACTTTAAAATGAAAAAGAAAAAGATATTTTGGGAATTGGTGATGAATTTTCTTGAACTATGACTGATGGATTCTGGGATCAAAAGGTATGTCAACAGGTCCTGAGATGAACTCCATTAATTGAATACTATCTGTTGGGATTCCTGAAATTGGGAAAGGTAAATGCAAAAAACAGTAAGTGTTCAGGATGAACTTTCCCTATGTTCTATGCCTTGGTTATAGGGCCTTTGGTAATCTTTCAGAAAAATTTGGGTGGTTACATTGAGGAAATATATAGGCTCTTTAAGGTTATAAAATTCAGTAAAACTTCCAACCTTAAGGTATTCAAACTAGTCAAATATTTTTCCTATTATTGTTGGATAAAAAAATGCTGAACCAGGTATTGTTTTCCCTGCTAGACTGTAATTGCTTCAGAAAATGTATTAATAGATAATTTTGAGAATTGTGATTAGAGACTGTAGACTGAATTAATGGCTAGTGATAGGCAGCTGTCTAATGAGTTTCTTCCCTTGGAGTTAAAGTCTTTCTGAAAAGATTTGCTCAGGGATAACCACATAATATGAAAGATGATCACAGTAACTTCCTGAGGTATTAAAATATATATAAAATTACATGTCATCCTTCCCTCCCATTCCATATTTAACCTTCTCCTATTATTTTTGCTTTTCCTACAGGCTGAAGTTCAAAATCCTTTGATCCTGATTTTCAAGGCCCTTATAGATTTGCCTGTAGCCTGCCTTTCAAGTCATCTCTTCCTTCTGACCCCAAACATCTGAAATACTCAACAGTCATACAAAATTATTTTCCTTTCCTTTAGGAAACATGTCTTTTCCTTCCTCCGTGAAACATCAAATGCTATTTTTTCTAACTGAAATATCATCCTCTTATCCTTTCATATGCCTTTCATAAGGGCTATGCAAATTATTTTCTTCTCTATGAAGATTTCCCTTATATTAATAATTGCTATTACTTTTTTAGTGTGCACTCTATGTCAGGCATTTTCTAGGGGCTTTTTTATATTTAAACCTCATTACTAATCTAAATTCTGCCAGTGAGATGTTTGAAGATCATTGAAGTTAAATGTCCTGTCCAAGATCACATAGCTTGTAAATGGTTGAGTCAGAATTCAAACGAAGTTCTGTCTAACTCCAAAATTCACAGTCTTGATTACTATGCATACTACACATAAATATGTTTTGTTTTCTCTCAGCAAAGTGAATGATTTCCTCCTCCATGCTCTTTAGTCATTCTATTCTTTTGCCACTTCTCTGTACTGTCTTTGTGCCTGTCTCCTCTGCTAATCTGTGAACTCCTAAAAAGCAATAACTGTATCTTATTAATTTCTTCATCCTTAGCATCCAAAACTGTGCTTGAAACTGACTAAATTCTCAGTCAACATTTAATGTTCTGAGGCTGAGGGCTACAAGTGGTGCAATATATTAATATCTCTGCCCAAAGTAACAAGTGATTTATTCAGCCACCCTAAATATATGCATGGGGATAAACACAGAAGGAGAGGAATCCTGGCTCTGTAACTAAATGTACTCAGAGCCCTAACGAGGATGTCAGTGTTACTGTTTTTGCCATAACTGCATTTATCTGTGCTTATGATCCTATCTTGGGATAAAATGGACAAAAGGATAATTGAGTGACCTGAAGTACAAGGAAGTGTTTGTGAGAGGAAAAGTTCTGAAAGCCATGTGTGTCGGTGCTTTAGGCAGAGGGACTATAGTTTGAATGTCCTATTCAAGACTCATGTTGAAATGTAATTGCTATTGTGATGGTATAAGATTTGGAGCTGTTAAGAGATTCAGCTATCAGAGCTCTGACCACACAAATGGATTAATGTTATTATCTTAGGAGTGGGTTATTATAAAAGCAAGTTTGGTATTCCCTCCCTCATGCATTCTTGTCCTTTCTTGTCCTATTTGCTTTCCCCATAAGATGATGCAGCACAAAGTCCTTTGCCAAATGCCAGCATCATGCTATTGGCCTTCCCAACTTCCAGACCCAAGGGCCCAATAAATTTTTGTTCATTATAGACACCCAGTCTGTGGTATTCCATTATAGCAACAGAAAATGAACTAAGATAGTAAGCAAGGCTAATGTGACTGCTCGGTGCTCTGCTCCAAGTAAGGAGAGCATCACTATTGAGCTCCTGCCCATGTATCAACGTGTACATCAAAGAAAACCCATACCAGCAGGCCTGGTCAGAGGTATCAGTGTGTGGTAAATGCAAGCATTTACTTAGAAGTGTGCATACCTTGGTTTAAATTCTAGCTCCAACACTCACTAGTTGTGTCAACTTGCAATTTTTCACTTTGTCTCTAATTTTTCTTACTAGTAAAATAGGGGTAATTTTACAATATATACCACAGATTGTTGAGAGGGTAAATATATGTTAAACACATAAATAGTGATTGAAACAGGATTAGTGCTCAGTATGTGCTTGCTTTTATCACTGATTTTGATTCATTTTCTCCTGCCTCTACCTTCATTACTTGTGTATATTAAAGGTATGTGATTAACTCAGGCTTCCTGAGAGTCAGTAATACTGACTTATTAGTTTTTAATCTTATTTTACCTCCAATTGGTGTTGGTTGACAAAAATATGAGAATATGATACCCAGTTAAGTAAAATCTCCAGGTGAGTACGACATGGGTGTCAAAAAAGTTCAGAGTTAGATCTACAAAGGACTTAAGAACTTATTTAACAAAATTAGTTTTCTTTGCCAATGGTGACTGCAAGGTTTAGAGAAGTAGAGTGGATTGCCCAATGTCACACAGAAAGTTAATGGTAGCATTACAGCCATTAACCATGACATAGTCTATCATTTTTTCAAAAAAACCCTGATTAGTCAGAGCTGAAATATATGGTTGTGAGAATGAAGCAGGATGTACCACTATACCAGAAACACCTTTTCTTAAAAGTGTTCAAATTTTACTTCAATTAAGTATTTGGACTATTTGTGTTTTAATAGTGGAAGAAAGAATCTGTATCAGTCAATGTAATAGTTCTTGTAGATTGTTCTAAATACGATATTTTGTTATTGTTTCTTCATATGGTCTAAGGATTATTTATGCAAACTAGATTTGGATTGCCGATATATTTAAATAGAGTAACCTAGAAAAGAGACATTTTGGAAAATTCTAGATGGAAGAAAAAGAACATGTTCATGCCATTTGAAAGGTCACTTGCTTATAAGACAGTCAAGTGCTAGTAAAAGTAAGGGCTTGCATTTTAAATTACTTACCCCTCAAGAGACTATTCAGAAGCTTATCATGATAATACCAAATTCAATATTAAGATAGCATTGTAGCTTTGGTTGCTATGGAGATAATGGAACTCCAACAGAGGCTAAAGTAGACTGCTCTTCTGTTATCAGTGTGTAGAATGCAGACTCACACGCATATCATTTTATAATGCCTTTACTGGTAATTACAAAATGATACATGCTTATTGTTTACAATTTAGAAAATGCAAATATTCTCTACCATTCTATAGGTTGTCTTTTTTAGTCTGTCTATGATTTCCTTTGTTGTATTAGAAGCTAATTAGTTTTACATAACCCCATTTGTCTACCTTTCCTTTTGTTGCCTGGGATTTTGAGATCTTATTCATAAAATCTTTTCCCAGATCAATGACCTGAATCATTTTCTCTATGTTTTCTTCCTCTTTTTATAGTTCCAGGTTTTACACTTAAGGTCTTTCATCCATTTTTATTCGATTTTGTGTGTGATGAGAGATGGGTGTCTAGTTTCATTCAGTTACATGTATTTATCCAGTTTTTTGAGAATGATTTATTAATAGTATTGTATTTTCCTCAATGAATGTGATTTGCATCCCTGTCATTAATAAGTTAGCTAAAAAAGTGTGCATTTATTTATGGTTTCTTTATATGTTACATTGGTCATAAATATGGATGGACTGGCAAAGTTTCATCAGAGGAAAAATCCATCTTTTTAAAGTTAACTTATAAGATTTGTATATGGAAAAACATAAGCAATGTAGTGTCTTTTCTTTGAGGAGAAATGGTTTATATTTTCACCTGAGAAACTAGTTGTATTTTGTGGACATGGAGACATTATACATAATAAGTACCCTCTTCCTATTGACCGCTCTGTATGTTAGACATAACCAGTTTATACACTTCAAAAATTTTGGGTGCTACCTCACTCTAGACTTCAATTTGCTTTCTTACATGGTTAAATTTGCCTCAAGTTTCCTTTATGTGTATTTTATATTATGATATTATATGCATATTTTTAATTTCCTTGGGGACATAGTGGGGAATAAATACATAAAAAATAAATGACTGGCAATCTATAATGGTAAGTTCTGATTTCACCAGAAGGAATGATGTGCGGAAATAAGGATCTAATTTGTAATATGATTATCTTCATAACACACAATTTTTTATTTAGTAGAACTTTTATTGGAAAATTCTCAGCATTGTTTCCAGTTTGCCTCATTATCTTTATAATCTTTGAGTTTTTTAGCAGGTGAAGAGATATTAATATTTTGTTCTACTAGAGTTTACAAGAATAAATGACATACTATTGAGAGTGTGCTTGAGAGGTGTAAATAGTCAAACATATTCATTTCTCTCTCTTTTGGCTTTATGTAGGTAATAAAATATTGAAAAATGTACAAATTTAAGCAGAGAAAAATGTTAGTTACCTAAATGTTAGTAGCTACTGATGAAATTGCATGTGCAATGATGTCTGTCAAGAGGGTGATTACCTAAAGGACAATTAGTCTCACCAGAAAACACTTATTGAAATTTACTTTTAGGGAAATAAACCTGAAAATATCACATGAATTGTATTTGACAATTAAACTTGATTGGAAGCTGCTGATCTGAAGAGCAGGATGATTATATGAGTGGACTTAACAGTACTGCTCAAATGCTCACAGTCTAGCACTTTCTGGTAACAAAATTCCCTCGGGATAAGGATCACTATATTTATCAAATATAACAAATGTACAAAGCAAATGAATTAACTTGAACATCTTATGTACCATATGCACATCAACTACTAGACTCATCAGCAAGAATATTTCATGTTTTCAAGCACTGTTTCACATTGAATTTCTTCATCTAAGGATTCCAGATTAAGACTACCTTATTCCTCCAACCCTGAGCATTTGCTTTCTCAACAATGAAATAGGATTTTAAAAGATGGACTTTTTTCGTTTCTCTAAGTAGTTAATAAAGGCAAATGTTGGAATGAAGGCCAAGGTTTATGAATGTGAGAAGAGAGATGGTTATAAGGCACTAGAAAAAACATAGACTCATAAAACTGAATGTAACACCAAGAAATAAATGAATAATATCAGGCTTTCTTTGCACTGGGGGAAAATATGTAGTTCAATGGAAAATTACATGGACTCTGGATTAATGCCTTCATTTTCCCACTTATTTTCTAAGAAAATAGGTATACTATTTGTTCACATCTCCTTTGTCTCTTTTCTCATTATACTTGCAAGTAATTTTTCCTGTCTTACTAATATTTTCAAAGACCAAATTTCCTGTCTTAGCAGTATTTCAATATTTTCCAGTTTATTTCATTAACGTCATCTAATAGTATATGTTTATTATTTTATTTTCTATCTTTGGATTTTCTTAACTGAATTTTATTTTATTTAAATAATTCAATCACGTGCTCCTATTTTTCCATAATAACATTTATACCTATAAAGTTTCCTCTGTATCTCAGGGACTTTAAATGATTTTTCAGTATCTCAGGTACTTTAACATTCATGATGGCTATTCACGTAAGTGTTTTGTTTCCTTCCAGTTTTTCTCTCAAATGGGGTCCATATATGGCCCATGCAAAATTCTGTGTAATTTTAACTCAGCATAGTAGTATAAACTGATTTCAACTAAGCAACATTATTCTGGTTCTGCCACTAAAGCAGTTAGATCATTCATAAACCTCCAAATTTCTAAGAATAGGAATTAGATCCCTATCTGTGGTGGTTCTTAAATGCAGGACATACATAACAAACTTCCCAACTCTGTTTATGTTAGAGGTAAGAAACATACCTTAGTAGAGTAGGATAAAGAGCTTTCTCTCAAAAGTGTCATCATAAGAAGCAAATATCTGTATGTACGTATTCTGATTTTCTTTCTTTAACTATGGATGAACAATCTGTGGTTATTGCTACTTGCTCTTATACAGAAAACCCAATTTTTGCTTTTATTTCCCCACATTATTTTCAGTAATTTTTCTCTTTCTTATCTGCATCGTCAATACTCTATTTCTGACCATATCATTTATATAATTTTAATAATATGCTAGTGTTTCTTTTTGGTTCATCCCTTTATAGTAAAACTCCTCAAAGTATTCTCTACACTAAATTTCCCCAATTCATTCCTCTTATATGTTTCTCTATTGAACACACACCATTCAGGCTTTTATCCTGCCATAATAAACCACTACCAAAAGTGTGTTTGTCAAGATAACCATGGTCCCTTCACCATGCGAAAACCAAAGTTTATTCCTCACACTTAGTCATACTTTATGAATAGGCAGTTTTTGTTTTTGAGACAGAGTCTCACTTTATCACCCACGGTAGAGTGCTGTGGCTTCACAGCTCACAGCAACCTCAAACTCACAGTCTTAAGTGATTCTCTTGCCTCAGCCTCTAAAGTAGCTGGAATTACAGGCATCCACCACAACGCCCAGCTGTTTTTTAGAAATGAGGTCTCACTCTGGCTCTGGCTGGTCTCAAACCTATGAGCTCAGGGAATCCACCTTCCTCAGCCTCCCAGAGTGCTGGGATTATAGACATGAGCCACCGTGTCCAGCTAGAATAAACAGTTTTTGATACAGTTATTTATTTCCTCTTTCCTAAATTGGTTTCTAGCACATCACATTCTTGGTTTTCTATCCACATGAGTGGCCTCTATCTCTTAGTCTCTTGGCTGATTTCCTTCCATATCTCCAGCTTCTTAAGTTAAGAACCCTTTGCGCTCACTCTTTGGGACTCTCGCATGAGGACTTTTCTGGGATTTTGTCTCCACATCCCCTTGGTTGTTTCATTCACATTCTGGAATAAATTAATGGTTATTTGAATAAACTAATGATTCTTCAATATGAATTGCCAGCTAAGACTTCCCTCTTGATCTCTGAATTCTTTTTTTTTTTTTTCTTTTGTAGCGACAGAGTCTCACTTTATCGCCCTGGGTAGAGTGCCGTGGCGTCACACTGCTCACAGCAACCTCCAGCTCTTGGCTTCAGCGATTCGCTTGCCTCAGCCTCCCGAGTAGCTGGGACTATAGGCGCCCGCCAC